>JAESIW010000020.1:282580-322099 GCA_016802295.1 Brachionus rotundiformis
TGAATTTTTTTCAAAATCTGAAAAAATGAGATTAATATTATTAAAAATTGAATGCTTAAATGTTGTAAATTTCAACATTGATCTCTTGATCACAAAGCAATTTATAAGTCTTGAGTAGAAAAATCCAAAAGTTTTTTCATTACCGTAAACATTTACCTTTAATTAGATGTAATATTACCTAGAGAACGGGTATTAGGACATGCAATTATAGAGTTTTTATAGTACTTTTTGAAGAAATAAAATAAACTTTAAATCTTTTTAATTAATAAACCATTTATTAACAAAAATTATCAAAAAAAATCTAATAATAATATAATTATTTACATGATTATTCATCTTGTTTTTGTTTCTTCCAAGGTATGGTAACAAAATCCTCTTCTTCTTCATTTTTATTTTTTTCATCGGACACTGGCTGAAAGATTGGCTCAGGCTGAGTTTTTGTATAAGCCGGAGCGATCCAGTATGGATCCTTTTCGGCCGCTTGGGCATGCTTCAGCAGTGCTTCTCGTGGATCCTCTTTCACCTGTGACACTTTCTGCAAGGCTATGTTTCTCACAATGTAAGACGACAAAGTTGACCCGTGACTGGCCAGTCTTCCACCAGCTCCTGTACTACCTGTTAATGGTAGCTCTGGTCGGTGAGACTTGACCGGATCTTTTCTTTCCTTGGCCCTGATTGAGCTCAGCTTACGAGCTCGCTCTTGCTTATACATGGGCAATGCATGCGGATTGAACACTTGCGGCTCTACTGCAAAAGTTCCCATTGTTTTCCTCTTAACCGGCTTCATGGCACACAGGGTCAGTCCCTTCAGACTTTTTTCCATGTCATAGTACGCCTTGACAACTCCGTTGCCAGTGGTCAAGAAAATCTGATTGATTTTCGGGTGCCACAGAGTTCTAATAATACTTGAATCAGTAATTTCCAGCTCATTTATCTTTTTAAGGCCTTCTCTCTCAAAGATAACCAGTTTTCCGGTCTCTACACCAGGTCGTGTAGAGACACCAGTTATGATCAGCTTATCACTGGGCGAAAACTGACAATTGGTCATCGGAAAGCGGTTATACAGCTCTCCTGCTGAAGCCAGACACTGCTTTAAGTTCCTCAAATCCCAAGTCTTTAGAGTATCATCCATTCCTCTGCTTGCCAAAGTCTTACCATCAAACGAAAACTCAACATTGCTGATACCACCGCTCATGTGACACACTCTGCCAAGCACACAAGGATTTATGAACTGTTTGCGGTGATCAAACAATTGTATGGACCCGTCCTCACATCCACATGCCACAAAATTACCATCTCTACTATAGGCACAAGAGTTTGGTTCGGTTTTTTTACCCTGTGCATTCTTGGTCTTGATAATTCTCTTATTTTTTCTTCGGTCATTTATATCCCAAATGCGCACTGATCCATCTATGGAGCATGTCATGAACTCATAGTTTAATTTTGGATGCCAGCAACCATCGTTCAGCATTCCACAGTGTCCTTTTGTCTTGGCCATGTCCACAATATACTGGTCGCCTCTGACGCACTCTAGCACATTTTTGCCCTCTCTGTCCACAATTTTGGCCTGCGCACTGCCAGGCACAATGAGTATGGCATCACCAGCCAGATTGAAGCTGATGTTTTTTATATGATGGCACTCACATGGCTGAAAAGTGCGATAGCTTCGCAACGAAGCGTCCATGCCAGAAAAATCATACAGCTTGATCTCATAGTCATAGCCACCTATTGCCATGCGATTTCCATTTGAGTCCACCGATATTGCCGAGACTGGTTTAGACCCGTGAGTGAAAACAGCCTCGTTTGTCAGTGGTAAAAGTGAATTAAAAGAGTCTTCCGAAGCTGGCTGCTGAAAGTCAATCGACGGGCCTATCTCGTCTTCCTCACCATCTTCTGGCAACTCCAGGTCATAGGCTTTGTCTTGTTCGTCTTCAGAATCAACCTCTTCGGCCTCTTCTGCTTTGTAAACTGTTGTCTTACCTCGACTTGCTTTCAACTCTTCCAAATCTAATAAAATTTATTTTTAATTAATTTAAATTATTTTCCTAATTAATAAAGTCTACATTGTTGGCGAAATTGGGCCGTATTTTTTCTTGCCTGGCCAATTTCATCATCTTCTTGGTCGTCGTCAGACTCCCGGTTCCTAAAGTTTAAAGATGCCATTTGTAAATATATTTTCTAGTCACTGTCAATCATGGCATGCATATATACCATGCAAGACAAAAGCCATGTCATCTGACAAAAATTTATAATTTCAGATAAAATTTTAATTTTTATTTTAAAAATTAAATATAGATATGGACGATTTGTTGAATAATCAAGACATAGACATGCTCAATTCGATTGATCTGAATCAGCAGGACTTGAAGCTAGATGATAATGAGATGCTGGACAGCAATGGTGAGAGCATGAACCAGGACGAGAACGAAGATGATGATAGCTTTATATTGGACACAGAGACAAAGACACCAGGCGAAATATTGGATGAGTTTTGCTCTAAGCTGAAGGATGTGCACACCACTTTGCCAGAGACAGTGGTCAATCATTACATGAAAAAAACAGGCTTTATAGTAAATGATCCTAAATTGGTTAAAATAATATCCATAGCAAGTCAAAAGTTTATATCAGAGATCGTGAACGATGTGATGCAACATCACAAGCTCAAGTCGAAAACTACCACACAAGGAAACTCGGCAAACGCGTCGGCTTCAAACAGTAATGCCAATCAGGGCTCTTCTGGCAGCCAAGCACAAGGTTCTTCGTCTGGCGCAAACAAAAATGCAACTGGTTTAGTGTTGACTCTGGAAGATTTGAGCAACGTGCTGACCGAGTATGGCATCAATGTGAAAAAGCCTTACTATTTCATGTAAAAAATTAACTTTCTTTTTCTTTAAATTCCTAAATAAATATTACATTTGAATAGTTTTAAAAATATATTATTTTTTATATAATAAATGGACAGATTGTTGAAAAAATCGTTTATTTTTGTTTGTTTTAAACTGGCCAAAAGTAGTGATGTTGGTGTTGCTTGCTTGGTTTTATGGTTAGCTGATTTTGGTTAGCCAAATATTAAGTTAAAAATTGTTTCTTTAAATATTTGTTTCAAATTAAATTATTCAGATAAATTCCTATTTAATAAAAAAAATAATTCATGGTTTTTTGTTAAGGATTCTTCAAGATTAAATTAGAAAAAAATTTAATAAAATTTAAAAAATTAAAAAAAAAATTTTGGCATTTAATATTGGGATAAAATAAGAAAACAAAATGATTCCTTGTATTTTAATAATAATGAAATTAAAATTTAGTCAATTTTTGTTATCTTATTTTTTTCAGAATTTTGAAAATCAAAGAAATAAGAGTCCAGATTTTTATTTATTTATATAATAATAACAATGATAATTGCTACGCTTATGCGAATTAACCAGACTGTAAGCAATATTTTAGTCACTCAATATGTTATCTAGTTTGTTTTTAAATAAGTCAATTGTTTTCGATTCTATTACCACATTTGTCAGTTTGTTCCAATCGCTAACAACTCTGTTAGTAAAAAAATTATACTTTGATAAACAATTTTTTGTAAGTTCTCTTCTTAGTCTGTATCGATTACCTCTTGTATTGTATGTACTTACACCATCCAAATGTTCGCTTTGCCAACTTATCTCATCAAGTCCATTCATTTGGATTAGATTACCACGTCTCCTTCTTGTCGAAGGAGTTGTTAGGTTCAGTCTATTGAGTCTTTCTAAATAGCTTAGCTCACTAAATCCTTTAATGTTTCGTGTAGTTTTCTCTGTACTTTTTTAAATGAATCAATATCTTTCTTCATGGATTCCAAACTGAGACTGCGAATTCGAGATGAGACTTATGTGCATTTTTTTTTATAAAACTTGAATCATGGTTGCTGAAATCACCATTTAATACTTGCCCAAGAGTTCTGTTTGCTATTGCCGATGAAGCACATATTTGCTTACACCATTTCATGTCGGTATTTACTATGACTCCTATATCTTTCTGTCTATCAATTTGTGGACTACATTTTCCTTTGATATATAATAATTCGTTCATGGGTTATTCCTTCCAATTTACATTATTTCACATTTTTCAGTGTTGAGATTAATCGACCATTCATTACATCATTTGACAAGACTATTTACATCATCTTGTAAGTGCTCTTTCTTTATTTTTTCATTTAATTTATTAAATATACACTATATCATGTAGTCATCCGCATACAGAGAGGATCTTCTACTGAATTTTTCCGGAAGGTCATTTATAACGAAAGACACAGAAAGATATTTCTTTTATATCTTTATTTTTTTCAGTTTGATTTTAACTTTATGTGACATACTGTACATTTAGGTTAAAATAATATATACAATAATATATAATATTAAATTGAATAGCTAAAAATAAAATCTATTGAAACGAATTTTTGGTTAAAAAGATTTTTGGCTAACCACAAAAGCAACCAAAATTTACAATATTGATTAACCAGGTTTTGTGAAATTCAGTACAAAATGGCAAAAAGAACAGAAAAAAGTGTAAAAAAATTGAATAACTTTTTTTCTAAAGGTTTAAACCTAATTCTGTAAATGCAGAATGGTGCAACATTCAAAATTGCATCAAATATCTATGTCTGCTAATTTTGCAGAGTTCAGCAGAAATTAAATTTCAATATAATCGAGTGTAGTGCATTTTGCAGAGATTTTGCACATCATTAGCAGACTTTTACAGTTGATGCAACTTAGAATGTTGCACCATTCTGCATTTACAGAATTAGGTTTAAACCTTTAGAAAAAAAGTTATTCAATTTTTTTACACTTTTTTCTGTTCTTTTGAACTGAACTTCACAAAACCGATTAACCAAGCAATCAAAAACCAACATTATTAGCCACAAGAAGTAAATTTGCTAACTTATGGAAAAGCCCAGGAAAGTTAATGCATCAGTTAAGGAATTGTAGAAGAAATGGGCGAATCTAATGGTGATTTTAATACTCTTTCAGACATTACGAATAATAGAACGAACAAAAGTAATGAAGAGATGAGAGAAAGCTTTTCAATAATAATAATGGTAACACCAGGAACCTTGGTAATCAAGAAGATACAATCTGAAAAAACACTCTAAAGTCTCAAGAATTCTATATTCAATAACATTACTTTGGCTTTTTTAAATTTTCTAAAAAAATTCAAAAAATTTGATTTTTATATTTTAACGTTTAAACTTTTTTATTTAATTAATAAAAAAAATTAAATTTTAACTTTTTTAATTAATTAAATATTACTTAAATAAAAAAAGTCTTAATGTGTATTCATGACAAGGTAAATAGCCTGTTTGTCATTTAGTTTCTAGTTTACCATGATTTATCAAATCAAGCTTTGCTAATTTAACTTGGAAAAATGGATAACAAGTATCAACATAAGTAAATTCAATCTTTGCCATTAGGCTATTACCATAAAATCAATAAAACCATGCTGGTTTGTTCGAATCCGATTCAATTTATTTACATAAAGATTTTCTGAACAGCTTTTTTATTTTTCTTTAAATGAAAGCTGAATTCAAAAATATTGAATAATAAATTTTCCTGTTTTATTATACAATATGTTGAATATTTAATTAAGAAGTTTAAAAATTTTAATAACTTATTTGTTATCCAAAATCTAGAAACTTATTTCCATTAAGATTTTAACAGTTTTTTTATTTTTTATTTAAAAACTTAATTAAGAAATTTAAAAATGTTAATTTTACTTATTTATTTAAAAAAAATAATTTAAATTTTTGATTTAAGAAAACTAATTTACATTTTATATAAAATTTAAACTTTTTATTAAAATCTAATGTAAACAAAGCAGCCTTGGAATAAATTACCAGGCGGTAAAAAAAGTCACAGTATAAAAATGCTTTTATAAATTCAAATATCATAAAAATTTAGAGATGGTCAAATTTTCATCGGTAAAATATAAAATCGAAAAATCAAAAGCAGCTCAAAATTTGGATAACTTGGCAAACGGCAAATTAGCTGTATCCAAATGGGTTCTAGTTGTTTTTGGAATAATACTTGCTGGCTGTGCCGCTGTTTTTGCTGCATCGATAGCCATTGCATTGACCAGACAGTCAAATGGCCTTTACAATGAAGCATGTGCTTCACGCAATTGTGAAGCAAGTCTTGGTTTAAAATGTATAGACAAAGTATGCCAGTGTCCAGAAAACCAATTTTATTTGGATAGCTGCCGCAATTTGTCAACTATTAATGAACCTTGCGATAAAGATAATAACTGCTTACAAAGCCAAAATCTTGTTTGTGGCCTCGGTAAAAAATGTGGCTGTGATTTGACCAACTATTGGGACTATGAATTAAGAAAATGTGCCAGTAGAAAAAAATACAGAGAATTTTGCAATGGAGATCAGTGCAAAATCGGTCTTAAAATCTCCTGTGATTTGAATGCCAAGCAGTGTAGATGCACCAGTCCTGAATTGTATGAATTATCTTGATTAACCAAAAACTAATTTTATTTATTAAAGAAAATATTGGAATGGGACTGAATGCTCAAACAGGAAAAGTTATCAAGAAATTTGTGGAGTCTCCGAGGAATGCATCGAGTCTCAAGGCCTTTCATGCCTTAATTCAGTCTGTAAGATTTAAATTTGGAAAAAAATGACCAAAATTAATTCGAATCAAGTCTTTTAAAATCTGAGGCTATCGAAAATTGGTATTTAAAATTTATCTTTTAAATGTTTATTGAGAAATCTCTTACTTTGAATAATAACTCAAGTCTAAATATATTTTTGTCTCTTAATAAATTGAGTTTCATAAAAAAGTAAAACAAAAGTTATTTAAATTAAAATAAAAAAATTTTGAGTTTTGTGACATTAATAATTGACAAAGTTAATTTTAATTCAGAAAATTTTAATTTTTTTTACCTTGATAAATATTCCTTTAGAAAATGAATAAAATTTTTTTAGTTACTTTTTTGCCAAATTGCCTATCAATACCAAACTTGGACCATTTTCAATCTGTTCAGTATTCTCAGAATGGTAGTTAGTTGTTTAATCAGAAGTTTATGCACAAAAGCAGTGCATTGGAATGCCTTAATCTTAAAATAACTAGACAAGATTTGCCAATATTTATTTTTTAATCAGCTACAAAATTATTTTAAACACTCATTAAAAATAATAATTAGTAAAATTTAACTAAAATATGACGATCGTTTATGTAACTCAAACTGGAAAAAATCATTGCCAATCGCTGTCACAATAATCTCCATTGTGACAGCGATTGGCAATGCCGCAGTGATTTAGAACTTGCTATCTTTTATTTATTATCCTTTAAGAAACTAAAAGAAAAAACTAATTAATACTCTATTTATTAAATATTTTTCATTAAAAGCTATTTTTTAATAAGTTAATTTTTGTTTAAGGTTCATGCAATAGTGGTCAATATTTTAAGCTGTCCGAGTCAAAATGTTATGCAAGAAAAACTGAATATGAGACATGTTCATATGATGAGATGTGTTTTAAACCAATGTTCTGCTCCATAAGATACGGATGCCGGTGTCCTAAATATTACTTCTATGAGCCTATATCTTCAACATGTACTGACCAATATTTAGAAAATTCATTCTGTAATTCTACCAGCCAGTGTAGAACTGACCTAGGTCTTACTTGTCAAGCTAATAGATGCAAATGTGACGCATCACTGTACACATGGTCATCTGAATCTACCAAGTGTTTACTTACTTATGCAAAGATGTCATGCTTGTCTGACTCAGATTGTAATGATGTAGAAAATTTAATTTGCAGTGTGAACAATGATTGTAATTGTCCACAGTCATCAATAAATGGAATGTGTGATTGTAGTAGGACCATAGGCAATGAAGACTATTGGAATGGAACAAGCTGTGTTCAGGCTAAAACATTTGACTCATCTTGCTCTGCTGATTATGAGTGTAAAGTTCTGACTGAAGCTACCATTTGTAGCAATTTCAAATGTAAATGCACCGATGACACTAAATACTTCTGGGACGGATCATCGTGTTCCAATAAAAAATCCAATGGTCAGACGTGTTCTACCCAAAATGAGTGCTTGGACTCTGAATTTACAACATGTAGTGGAGGAAAATGTAACACATTTTTTTCTACAATTTATGATTTTAACCAAAGGCTATTTTAATAAAGGTACATGCTCAAGTGTACAATACTTTGACAATTCTTTGTCCAAATGTGTCAATAAGGTTGGAGAATTTGTTCTGTGTTCAAGTGACGCAATGTGCTTTGGAACTATGACATGTGATGCACTTAAAGGCTGTTTATGCCAAGTAAATGAGTTTTTTGTAAATACTTCATCATTATGTGTAGATAAGTATTTGAATGGAGATTACTGTGACAGCGATTGGCAATGCCGCAGTGATTTAGGACTTGTTTGCACAAACAATACTTGTGTTTGCAGCTCACTTCGTTACACTTGGTCTGGCTCAGAATGTTTGCTAACTTATGCTCAAACTTTGTGTGCCAGTGATTCAGAGTGCAACAATGCTGAAAATCTTGTGTGTAGGTCTGGAAACTGTACATGTGATCGAACAGCTGGCAGTGAGTTCTATTGGAATGGAGAAATGTGCATATCTGCGAATGACATCGGTCTTGGATGCCACTCGGACATTCAATGCAAAATAATAACCCAAAATACATATTGTATAAACCAAACTTGTGGTTGTTTGATACGTAAGTTTCAGCAATTTTTCATATCTGTGCAAAGTCTAGATAGATTTTTTTAATATTCTTTATTAAAAAAGAATATATTGGGATGGTACCAAGTGCGCACCAAAATTGACTTATGGAGAATCATGCACAAACATATTCCTAAATGAATGTTTAGACTCAGAGCTGACATTTTGTAGCCATGATACTTCCAAATGCCAATGTCCAACAGGACAGTATTTTGATACTAATGACCGAAAATGCACGGTCCAAGTTGGCGAGTTTGGTCAATGTTTGCCATCAATGGCAGGTATGTGCATTAGTCCAATGATTTGCAGGACAAATCAAATTTGCTCATGTAATGATGATGAATTTTTCGAAAACACCACTTCGCAATGCATTACCAAGTTTTTAAATGGTTCCGAATGCGACAAAGACCATGAATGCGATGAATCCAAAGGCTTAACATGCCAAAATAATAGATGTTTGTGCACTTCACCTAGATATACTTGGTCATGGACAATACCACCAGAATGTAAGCTAACCTATAGCTCTGTGGGATGTACAGCTAACAGTGAATGCAATGAAGATGAAAATCTATTTTGTAGACTCGATAGTTACAATTGTTACCAAAATATGACAGGATTTTTTTGCGATTGTAAATCAGAAAAAAATGATGAATATTACTGGGATGGAACAAAATGTGTCGAAGCCAAGTCACGCGGAGGCTTATGTTCAAGTGACTGTGAATGCCAAACATTGACTCAATTGACTGTTTGTAGAGATGGCCATTGCCAATGTGATGATACCTATGAAGGGGATTTTCTTAAAAACCAATGCAGATATTGTTATTTAGATGAGCTATACTTTGGCTCAAAATGCTATTATGCTTCAAGTGATTATACCTATGATTATGACAATGCAAAGAATGCTTGTGAAAATAAAAAAGACAGAAAGCTAGCTAAAGTATCTTCTGAAGATATTTTAAACTTTTTTAAAAGTAAGTTTAATGGCACAGAAAAATATTGGATTGATGACCATAAAGATGATGATGTAAAACAAATTTGTAATTTTGGTGGTGGAAAACTACATTGGGATTCTGGGACACTATGTGTATCGAATAGCATAAGTGATGGAACCGATTTAGGTTATATCTGTGAAAGAGATATATCAAAATAAAACTTAATAATATATTGAATACCAATTAAATAAAAAACATTTTTTGTTAATAAATTTTACTTTATTAATCTTAATGTATCTAAATTTAAATTGAGACTAATAGATATAATTTATTAAACTATAGGATATCTGTTACTATAATGCTAAAACTAAGAGATAGTTATAAGTAAGGATGAGAAATTATTTTAAAAGAGATTCAACAAAACCTACAGGCTTTTGTTTTTTCTCTTTTCTAAATGACAAATTTATTTAAAAAAAAAAGTTACTAATTGTATAAAATCTTGACCAAAAATTATTTTTCAATGACAAAAATAATTTAAAATAAATAATCTTAGAATTTTATTTTTTTAACGTGGTCAATCATATTTTTTTCTCTTTATTTTTTTTTAAGAAATAGATTTTCCCAATTTTAGTGTAATGATCTAAATTTGATCATTTGTTTATTTCAATCTATTTTTGAACCTTATCTATGCTAACTTCCTCTACAAGCAAAATTTTTTCAAATCGGCCAAAATCTATTTCTCTCAATCAAATTGTAATGAACATAATTTAAAATAGGCAAGCCTCTTAAAAAAATATTAGCTATCAAATCTTTATTTTTTATATTTTTTGATTGTTTTTTAAAATATATAATTGTAAAGTCTCGATCTGGACTTTAGGGATTTAAGCTAGGAAATAAGTAAAACTATTAGATTTAGTTAAAGTTTATTAAATGGAATCCCAAGTTATAACAAATAGTTAGTGGTTTATATAGTGGCTAGAACGTGTGTTGTAGCTGCAGTTACTTAGAACATGCAACTCTAAGTAACATATAGAGACATGTCAAGACTTGGGTCTTAACATAATAATAAAATATTTAAATTTTTTCTAGTTAAAAAATATTAAGCTGATAATAAATAACTTTTTAAAAAAAATTTAGCTGGTGAAAATAAATTGTTTTCTTATTTTACAGTGCTGCTATGATACGATGAATTCACAATATTTTACGTAAAAGTACGTTAATTCACCAAATTTGACGATAAATTACGTGAAATGACAAATTCTAGAAAACGTCATTTGACGTAAAATTTCGAAAATTAACGTTTTTTTACGTAATTTTTAGTCTAATTTGGTCAAACAGAAAATTGCCAAAATTTTTGGAAAAAATCGAAAATTCCGTAAAAAAAAATTAAAAAATATTAAAAATTCAATATTAAACAATACTGAAAAACTTTTTCAAAAAAAAATTTTTAGGACTAACACCAAAATTTGATTGTTTTGGCATATTGAAGTTTATGATCAAATTAAAATGATCATACTCAGAAATTATTTTTTTCTTATTTTTTTTGAATCTTGTTAATTGAAAAATGTAATCCATGCATTAAATTTTTGCAGAAATTTGCAGACATAAAAATTAAGCTTAACATTGAATGTTTATTTTAAAAATGTGATTCTGCAATAAATTTTTTTAGTCGAAAATATTTAAAAATATATTTTTATAATAATTTTTGATCATGATCATAAACTTCAACTTGCCATTATTTTTCGTGAATATTAGTTAAAAACTCAAGTTGAATTATTTAATAAATAATTTAATTTTTTTTTTAAATAAATTTTGTGAACTATAGGTGGTAGAATTTACCATATCCTTCAAATTAATTTCAGCAAATGAAACTTTTATTAAGGATTGGAGGGTTTATTAAACCTACCAATCTAAGCTTCTATATGGTCAATTGGGCACCAGCCAGCCAAAGCCAAACAAATGTCAACTAAATATTTTAATAAGACTATTGATCTGGTAATTTATCTGAAATTAGCATATTATTAAAATAAACTAAAAAATTTAATTTTAATTCATTTTAAATGGGATATAAAAAGAATAGAATATATTGACAAAAATATGGCTTCTAGTTCTGAATCTGACGAGTCTTTGACAGACTTTTCAAGCAGTGAAGACGAGTTGTCAACAGATAAAAAAAAGCACTTGACAGAAGATAAAAATCAGCTGCCATTTTGCTTAAACTTTTGCATCAATTCAATCATTACTTTTTCACTATCATTGTCAATTTATCTTCTCATTGGCAATGTGTACTTGACCATACAAAAATCTTCATCTGCACTAGACTCATTCCATCATCAGTTTCTATTTGCTGGAGGCCAATTTTCGGCCAAAAAAATCAATCAGCAACATTCACTCGATCACAGACCATTTTACGATTGTTCCAAAAATATTCTCACCAAAGAAGAATGCAACCTGGTCAACTCGTACCACAGCGAGTACTTGGCTTCGTTGAAAAAATTTCTGTCAAATATTGACCAAGACGATGATGAGGTCACTTTTTCCAAGTACAAAAATTTGTTCCAGTTGTCCAATTCACTCAAAGTTAACACTTCATTTTTTATCTACTAATTTAGCCTTAATCAAAATTAAATTTTTGTTTAAAATTGATTAAATTTTCAATATAAATAAATAAAAATTAATCACTCATGTTTATTTATATTTTCTAATTAAACAAGATAAAAAAAATATAATTTTTTTAATTAATTTTATTAATTTAATCTTCTTCCTTGTCCGCAAATTTTTTAAAATCAAATGGCTTATCGTAGCCATAAATCTTTTGGACCAATTCAACATCTTGCATTTGATGGAGGTCAATGAACAGACTTCTGGAGCTTTTTTTAAGCTTTACAGTAGAAAATGGTCCAGGTATGTCGGGAACAAATATGTCGTCAAGCGAAAATTCCAATTGGTACTCCTGCATTAAAAAACTAAGTAAAATGGCTTTGAATTTTTTCTCTTCGTAGTTGTAGTAAAGCCTACTGACGTATCTGCGACCGAGAAATTGTGAAAACATTGGTGTGACAAAGATGAAAAAGCCACTTGTACCAAAGACAAAAATTTGAGCGAAAATGGACGATGTGCTAAGCGTATCGGACAAAAAAGGCATCAACATTACACCAAGGAGACTTGATGATAGGGACAGAAATTTTGCTGTTTTTAACTGCTTGGTCAATTGGCCCACATAGACAAGTTTGCCATTGTATTTTTTTTCCTCCTCGATGTATTTTTTGATCTGTGGTGTCATCATTTCCATTCGAATACGGCTATCGTCATCTTCCATACCATTTTTTTGCAGGACTGCTCGTCTAAGGCTCATTGTTCGTATTTGGAGAAAGTTTTTATGGAACAAATTGGAACGAGTGGAACATTTTAGTATTAGACTCATCTTCATATAAAAAATAAATTTAGATAAATATGTTATAAGCTAGCTTTTTATATGTTTCATTCGGATAACTTTTCTGACACTATTTGTATTAAAATAATTAAGCTAAATATTAGATTTAATATGGATAAGTGATTTATTGGTAATTAGATAAGTGGGTTAGTTGATTCAGTCAAAACATGATTAAATTTTTTATATAATTTTTATCATACTAAGTAAATATATTAAAAAATTATTTTTAAAAATTTTTAAATTTCTCTTCGAGTTTTTTTAGGGTAAAATAGAACCAAGTATTCTGAAAGTTTTTTATTTTTTGGTAAATAAAATTGTTGTTTAAGAAGCTAAAAGATAAATTTTATTATTAGATAAAAAATCAATTATACAACCTAAAATGGCTCAGTTATATTTTGTATGGAAAAGAGGAAAGTTTCAAAATGAAATGTGGAATTTACCAAGTTAATGTGCGATATGCCTTTTAAAAAAAAATCATCATCAGGACCAAATTCAGGCTTTCTTCGATGATAAGATTACTATGGGCATACATCAGCAAAGATTTTTGAAATGATATGTCGAAAAACTATTTGCTTAAATAGAAGCAAATAAATTAGATTGATTACCAAAGCTTTACCAATCTCTAACCATGATTTAGAAATATTATTAAACTCACCAACACTGTCGTCAATGGAATCAAATTGAAAAATATATTTGAAATGGTGCTATTTAATATCCAAAAGATAATTGATGGCACGATGAACTTTTATTTAATTTAATTAGAACAAAATCAAACTTCCTTAGTTACTAATCAAAAGGATCATCAAAATATTTTTGAATTACCAGCTCAATTTAATTTTTTATTCTTTATTTAAATTAAAAATATTCTTTTAATAAACCTTATTATTAAATTAATTGTAAGATTGATTAATTAATGGGGTTTAAAGCTTGTTTAGAAAAGAAACCTGTCTAGTCAGCGAATCTAACACTTTGAAAGCGTAAAATAGTGCTTTATGGACACCCAAAAGTTATGAATGGGACCAGAATGAAAGTCGTGTGCATTAACACTAAATTGGATACCATGATCACTATCGATGGTACTCAAATCTAATGTGTAAGTGAATTCACATACTTCGAAAGCTGCATCTGTCCAACCAATAAGAAGCACAAAAGTACATAGCAGTAGACTAGCAAACGGGACACTTGACTAAAAGACTGCGATGGCTTGGAATTGTACTTAGAATGAAAATAACAGGCGTACCAGACAGAGCTCTTCAATGGAAACCTCGAAGTAGACAGAAGTAATCTGGTTCATAATAAAGTTATTTTCAAGGTTAAGACAAGAGCAGTGCTAAATTAAATATTAAATTTTAATTATGGCTACATTTTCTCTGATTGTTGAGCTGTAAGAAGACCCAATTCCTAGCTAGGATCTTGTAAGAACTTTCAGGAGTTAATAAGAACATGATTCTTAAAAGGATCTAAAAAAGATCGAAAGACTAAATTCTTGTTTTTTCCATCTGGCCATGATTTTTTAAGAGTTTCAAGAGATTCCTATTGGAATCCTGAATGAAATGTTATGAAATATTTTCAAACTATCCTCTTGGAACAAGAATATTTCTACAATTCAAACATGATCTCAAAATTTTTAATATAAGGAATCGTCTGACATGTTGAATGAATCTTTTTGACTCATTTTTATTTTCTTGAAATACAACTAATAAATATGATTTCTGAATTCCAAGGAGCTAAATAAGATCCTATGAAATCCTAAGGAATTTCTGTTAGGATCGTACACTCAGCTGGTTAAGAAAAATGTCCAGAAAAGACCCGGAATCCTGACAGAATCCTTATTAAGATCTAGACGGGAATTGGTTTTTTTAGTATACAATTAGTGATCAAAATTTGGTTTTGTTAAAATGGTACAAAATGACAGATCAATATTTTAAAAGATATTGTTTAATATCTTTTTTCTAAAAATTAAAAACATGGTACAATATAAACTGTCAAAATTTGCCGTGTTTTTTATCTTTAGAAAGAAGTTATTAAAAAACATTTTCTGAAAATGTTGTTCTGTCATTTTGTACCATTTTCACAAAAAAAAATTTGTCATTTATTTTTGGATAAATTTGTAATTTTTTTAAAATGGTTAGACTTGAGAAAATAAACTTAACTTGAATTTAAATTTAAAGTCCATTCTTATTCTAATTACCAATTGCCACAAATTGAATAAAACAAGAACAAAAACTTTTTAAAGCTTTAGAGAGAAAAAAAAACAAAAAAAGAAAAAAATTAAATTCAAAATTTTTAATTTATATACTTTTATTCAACAATAAACAGAAAAAAAAAAAATAAATTTAATTTTACATAGTTTGTTTTTTTTTAAGTTGAGTTTGATACTTTTTTTTAGTTATTTATTTGTAAACTTTTTAATAAAATAAAATAAACTTACACAAAACCAATTAAACTATTTCAACAAGTCTTGGTACTCTTTTTCCACAATGAACTGTTCATCGTCGTCATAGACATCATCTATCTCGCCCTCTTCACTCTCACGCCTCTTGCCGTTCTCCTTGCGCTTCTTTTTCGACGGCTTCAGGTCCTCGCTAGACTTGTTCCTCCGTTTGGTGCTGGACTTTTTCTTTTTTCTCGGCCTAAGCTCATCGCCGCTCTCCTCGCCCTCCTCTCTGTCGCCAAACAAAGCCTTGACAGTCTCGTGAATGTTCACACAATCGTCATAGGTCAACGAGCCATCGTCGTTGACAATTTGGTCAAGTAGGCCAGCCAGTGTCATCTTAAGATCGTAGTCTGGCTCGTCCAGTTGATCCATGTGCGCTTCGAGCACGTTCTTGAGCATGTCTTTGATAGAGTCCAAATTTTCGGACTCACTTTCGCTTTCGTGCTTCTTTCTCTTGTGCTTTTTGGACGATTTTTTGGACCGGTGCCTCTTGGACTCTTTGTCTTTACGCTTGGACCTGGACTCGTTTATGATCGAGTCCAAGTCCTCGTCTAGGTCGTAATTGTAGGCATTGTCGTCAAGGTCGTAGGCCGCATCGTCGCCAAACTCTTCCTCTTCGTCCAAAAAGCTCGGATAGTCGTCCTGGTAGCGCTGGTTGAACTGGTACTGCGGAGGCAGATGAGTGGGCACAGGTCCGAGCAAAGATTGTCCTTGGGTCTGAAACGGCTGAGCGACTGGCTGATTGATGCTCTGGAAAGGAGCTGGGCCGGTTTGAGGCACCATGTTGTATGGGGCCATGGGGGGGTAGACGCCAGGCGGCCGTGCAACCACACCGCCGGGCGCCAATCCGGGCATTCTAACACCAGGCGGGTAGGCATAAGAATTTGGCGCTGGCACAGGCATAAAACCTGGCCGGGCACTCGGCGGTAGGCTTGGTGTGGGCAAAAGGCCTTGGCCAGCAGCTTGGGAAGTGGCCGCTATTTGGGGCCTAATTTGAGCCAGAGTGGTCAAATCGGACGCGGTCTTGGGCATCTGTGGAGCTGCTTTCTCTTCAGCTTGGACCGCATGTACCAATGGTGCTGCGGTGGTGTCTGTCTTAATTTTTCTGGCTAATTTGTTACTAATGGCCATTTGTTGCTTCTGCAGATCGGTAAGCTGTGAAGCTGTGCTTTGAAGAGTGGTCACCTCGGATGGACTTGAGCCTCCAAACTGGTCATTGGTCTTTATTTTGATGCTGATTGATTTTTTGACAAAATTTTTGAATCCAGCTGCAGCTATGCCGGTCGCCGATTTGGACACGTGGGTGTTTTTTTCCTCTTTGCCAGGCTGACTGGCCTGGCTGTCTTCGTTCGATTCGTACTGGCCTGTTTCTTCGCTTTGCTTGAGTGTGTCGGCTCCAATTGGTCGAAATTTGGACTCCTGGCCAGCCGATTTCGGCTTCTTGTGACGACCAAAGCTGCGCTCGGAGTCCGAGTTCATCGAACTGTTGCTCTCGTCCTCGCTGGACTCTTCTGTGCCCGATGAAGACAACATTGGTTGATCTATGCATGCAAAGTATAGAAAATGTTTCTCTTTCTTTGGCTAGCTGTTTATTACCTGCTAAAAGGCACCGGATCCTCTTCTTGGACATGCACTCGAGCGCCTCTAGACATCTTTCTTTTATGTCGCGTAATTGTTTAGTCTAGTTGTAAAACAAGATTAAAAAGATAAAGTGGTAAATTGATCAAGTTAGGAGATTAGCTGAGAAATAGGAAAGAGTTGGAAAATAAGTGGCTTGGTAAAGATTGGGAAAAAATGAAAAAATGCATTTGTTTTTTATTTATTTTTTTTTGTGTGTTTAAACCAACAATTTCTAATTAACAATTTCATTTTTATTATTTTTCTTATTAATAAAATCTAAAAAAATAGAAAATATTTCATTTTATTATTTAATCAAAATAATCTCCAACTTTATAAAAAATTAGCTCGGTTTTGGACACTTTTAAGGCCTCGTTTTGGTATAATTATTTTAAAAGTTAAAGTTGATATTTCCTAGTTTTAATAGATAAATTTTTGAATAAAGATATCATCATTGTATCAAAAAATGTTCACAAAATATTTTTATCATGTAAGAAACTAATAATAAATGAATAAGATTCAAACAACTATTTAAATCTAGTGGCCTGTACCATCATTCAAAATTTGAAAAATTGGTAACTTGGCCAACAATTTTCAGCACTTTGTTTATCAATTTTTCTTTCTAAAATTATTATTTCGTCTATGAGACATAGATAAATAGCAAATTTTAACAACTAGATAAATTTAATAGCCCTATGATCCAACTATCAGGCTCTAAAATATTTCTATCTACGAAATTTGTGAGAAAATTGGCACAAATATTTTTTTGCCATTGGGAATTTTGGAAAAAAAAATTTGTATAAGATATTCAGCTTATCTGATTCATTTTGCAGAAAGGGTCTTGCACCCTTACACAAAAAGCTATCCAAATTTAAAATTTTTTTCCAAAATTCCCAATATTAAATTTGATGAAACTTTTTAGCCATTATTGGAAACAAAATGGGATGCAGGGACCTATTTTTGGTCAATTTGACCCATCTCAGAACTTAGCTAACCATTAATGTGCACAAAATAGTTTTGCAGAATTTTGCAGAATTTTGCAGAGTAAAAAAAAGCAAAAAACCCTTCTAGAAGGCCATTTAATAAGATCTATGGATGCATGTGGAAAGTAATGGGTCACGTGATCTTCGGTGGTCGACTGGCTTAAAAAAAACAACCACTTTATATCCAATTATCTAAAAAAAAGTCAAATTTTTAATTTAAAAAAAAATCATTTTAGTAGAATGAACAGACGTGAAAAAAAAATTCAAATTGCAAAACTAACTTAACAAAAGTTTAGTTTCACAGTAAAACAGGCTTAGCTTGTAAGCCGGAAAAAATTTCACAGGTATAAAAGTGTCTTAAACCGAGCTTCTCTTGACCATGAAGCAAAATTACCTTCAGTATGTCAGGCAACATGGCCTTCAGCTTGCTGCCCTTGATGCACCTGAACATTTCGTTAAGCATGCGCTCTCTGTCCTTAATGTAGGCGCCAATGGGCTTCAAGTGCTCTTTGAGCTCGAGCATGCTGCTGTCCGAGTCGGTGTGTCCGTTGCGCGCGTCATTATTAAACTTGACGGCCTTCTTGCGCCTAGCGCGCTTCTCACTGGCGTTGCTCAGCGAGCTGGACGTCGACGCGGAGCTGCCCGAGTCCGAGTCGGACGAGCCGGCCTCTGACTCGTTGTTAGTCGGCTGTATTTGGCCGTCCTCTAAAATATCGTCCTGCTTTTTCTTGCTCTTTTTGTCCGCATCGGACTCGGACGACGAGTCCGACGAAGACGAGGACGCCTTCTTCTTTTTCTTGCTCTTTTTCTTCTTTTTCTGAACATCGCCAACCTCTTCCACTTTGTCCTCGTTTAGGCCAATTGATTTCTGAAATACCAACGGCAAATTGTTGGTCGGATGTTGCTTTATGAATCGGCTGTAGTACGTGTTCGTTTTGACACGCTTCTGGAACACTTTTTGCTTGTTATTCGGCTCGAATATGTTTCGGCCGAGCAGTCGATAGTTTGGAAATTTCTTGTTGGCCAATAGCATGGACATTTGTTCGGGATTGAGTTGACTTTGCTGTCTGAGCTTGAGCAATTGCTGGTACTTTTGCTTTTTTTGCTGGTATTCCTGTAGGAGCTGTTGGTGCTTTTCGAGTGTGCGCTTCTGTTCGTCGGAGAGAGTGTACTCGCGGCCCTCGGCCGAAGCGTTCGCAATAGCAGAGGTGATCTCGCAGACAAGGTCGGTGAGCTCGGGGTCGGTGCTGGATGGAGACTTGGGCTCTTCCATGGCCTCGTTAGGCTCAAGGTCCTTGGGGTCCTCTTTCTTGGGCTTGTGAGCGGGCGGGTGGCGCGTCCCGGAGTAGTAGGGCTCGGCGTCCTCGGCAGGGTAGTATCTGGGCCGGGCGAACTTGCCGAATTTGGGCATGTAGCCCTGAGGCGGCGGGTAGTAAGGGGCGGCGGAGGCGGCCGGCGGGGGGTAGCGCATGCCCGGGTACATGTGGCGGTAGCGGGAAGGGGGCGGCCCGGGCGGGTAGTAGCCCGGCGGGTACGGCGCCGGCTTGGAGCGGTAGGGGTCGGGGGAGCGCGAGGCCGAGCGGGACCTTGACCGCGAGCCGTAATAGTAGTCGTAGTAGTGGTACGGGTAGGTGTAGTAGCGGCCGGGGCTGGCAGACCTTGACCTTGAGCGAGGCGGGGCCCTCGGCAGGGGAGAGCGTGTGCGCGATTTTTTCTTGCGAGATTCCTTATTTTTTGACTTTGTTTGTGGTGACGATTTTTTTGTCTTATGGGTTTCGGTTTTTTTCGAGCTCTTGGACTCGGCTTTGCGTCCCCGGGAGCGGCTGCGGGTCTTTGAGCGCGCCTTGGCCGGCTTGGAGCGCAGCGGGGACGGCGATATGGACGAGCGGCGGTCGTTGGTGACCGTTATTTTGAGTCTTTTGGAAGAGGCGGACACTGGCGTGGGCTCTTTTTTGACCACACGTGATGAGACCGTTTTTTGCCTTGTTGACTTGTGCTCATGGTCATTTTCGTAGTCATACTCATGCTTTGATGAACTCCTATGATGTACGCGACGTATATCTGTCATTTAGGGTTTTAATTTAGATTATGTCAATTAATAGAAGAGAGAAAAATTAAAGAAAAAAAATTTTCTTTAAATTAGATAATGTTTTTTTTTTTGTATTTGTGTGTGTGTGAGTGAGCGGGCTTTGATGGTTTTTTTAAGTTTTAACTTAAGGTTTTCTCTGTTGACTCTCGCTATTCTTATAATTGAACAAATTTTCTAAAGCTGTGTTTATTATCAACCATTTTTATTTTTATTAAGTTTATGTATTGTGTGCTCGTTTTCATTCGTGTACACGCCACTTTCTCACTTGTTTGAAATAATTAATAATATTTAAGACAGTGACTTGAATTTTGTCTGCATACAAAGCTGATCTTTGAAGCAGTGAAAGCATGCATGTGTTCGTTGCGTAGTCAAAGTAACACATATTTTTATTTTCAATCAAATAGATAAATATTCTAAAAGGTTTGTGGACCTTCCATCTAAAGAATAATAACTAAGCGCTTACTATTTATGAATTAAGAAGCTTAAGAAACTATAGGGATTTTTGTTATCATAACTACTTGAATTGTAAGGACTGTGTTACTTTAAATGATTACAGGAAGGCTATAAGAGATTACAAAAAGCTTAACCGTCAAAAATGAAATTATTTTTTGAGTCTAAATCCTCAAAAGATTTCAAAAATTCCAAAAAATTCTGCAATTGTTACAAGTCATCCTTTAAAACTAGATGAGATAATGATCTTGACAGCTTTCCAGAAGAGCTAGTTTGGGATGATATAAAGGTTAATAATCCCGTTGATCAAGTTGAGATGTTTAACAGCTGCTTTGCATCTATTGCATCTTCATCATTGTCCGGTGAAAATGACTCAGCAAAATATATTTTTGACGGATTTAAAGAATTAAAGTTAAATAACTTTTTGTAACACCTGGCTTTTCATTTCATGAGTTTTCTCTTGATGAAATTAAAAAAGCTCTTCTACCATCTTCTAGTTCACCTGGTTATATTGGTATTCATCCTAAGATACTAATTATATATTTGCTCCTTTACTTCTTCTTATTTTTAATGAATGCTTGAGATTAAGATCTATTCCAGATGACTGGAAGCTAGCTATTGTTAATCCTTTGTTTAATAACAAAGGTAATAAATCAGACATTAACAATTATAGGGCTATTTCAGTTCTTTCTCTGATTGCAAAATTGTTTGAAAGATTATTGGCTTATCAAATCTCAAGCTATTTTGAATCTAATAATATTTTTTTTAATGGGCAGCATGGATTCAGAGCTGGGCATTCATGTCAGACTGCATTTCATGAATATCTAAGTGAATTAAATTTAGCTAAGGAAAAGAAACTTACTACTTTATCACTTTTTATTGACTTTAGAAAAGCTTTTGACGTGATTGATCCAAATCTTCTTTTCTTGAAATTATTTCACTATGGATTTGACAATAATTCCTTAGGTCTTCTATCAAATTATTTTGTTAATAAATTTCAAATAATTCATCTTGGTAACGAAAGATCCAAACCTACAGCTATAAAGTTAGGTGTAGCGCAGGGTTCAGTTCTAGGTCCTCTTCTTTTTCTGATTTTTATTAATGATTTTCCTTATCATTTAAGCAAATTTGACATAAAAATGTTTGCTGATGACACTACGATCAGTTACTCTGATATGGACTTAGATAGTGTTTTAAAAAATTTTTCGGGTACCATCCACTTTCTTAGTGATTGGTGTTATTTTAACAAGGTTGATATTAATTGGTCAAAAACCTATTATATGATCTTTTCTAATAAAAAATTAACAAAATAGAATTAGAGAAAGAAAAAATTTTGAATTAAACTGCACCGTAATGAATTCCGAATTAGTGGAGCTTTGACTCAATGCAATCCACATTTTATTTGTTTCTTCACTCTCATTTTGATGCCAAGTTGAAGCTGTTGAAAGTAGTAAGTATTTAAGCTGGTAGTCTTTATTTCTTGTCGACTATCACATTTTCGAATAAAAATACTATCTTCCCAAAATGATTAATCTTTGTGGAAATGAAATAAAAGTTGTCAATGAACTCTTTTAGGTTATAATATTGATCAGAATCTAAATTTTTCTAAATTAGCATGTAGTATATCATTAGTTGTGAATAAAAAATTTTTCAGCATTAAGAGACTATTCTATCTATCAACTTCTGTAAAAATACAGTTCTTTAAGACGTTTATATTGCCTTATTTTGATTATTGCTCGACTCTCTTATGCTATTTCTCAAAAGAGGCTATAATAAAATTGGCCAAGAGTTATTATTTAACATTATTTAAATTGTTTAGGTTCAATTTTGATGTAAATAATTTTAATGATATTAATAACTTCTTAGAAAAGTATGGCTTATATGCATTCCAACATAGAATACTTGAACGAATGCTTTCTTTTGCTTATAAAACATTATACTTTCTTAATTCTCCTGAGAATCTAAGGCAGAATTTAAATAAAAATTACTCAAGAAATTTAAAATATAATTTCTTTGTGATCAAGAGATCAACGTTGAAATTAACAACATTTAAGCATTCTATTTTTAATAATATCAATTTAATTTTCATAGATTTTGAAAAAAAATTCAAAAAACTTAATTTAAACATTTCAATGTTTTACTTTTTTAAATGATTATTTGAACAATTTATTTTTAATTAGTAAAATTTATTTTATTTAAATAAATGGAATGTTAATCGGTCTTTATGACATGGGCACTAGCCTGTTGATTAACCTTGAAATAATTTAATTTTTATGTCTTCTGAAAGAAAGTATATATTTCAGTCAGCTAAATTGGCTGAACCGAAAGGACGTCGCAGGATCTCCATTGAAACTTGGCCAAAAATTTTAAAAATGAAGACAAATCAAAAAAAATAAAAAAGGGGTGCCATTTTGATTATGGAAGGTACAATCTATCAAAAATACCAAGACCAGGTTTAAAAATAAACGGAAGAAGTGTACAAATTTTCTAAACATAACTTTTATGGCATTGACCTGGGCGAAAACTCTGAAGGTTCCTGCATTCCTCTTTTATACACTTATACTACCATCTTTCTTGTTTTAGAAATAGGTGCTACCAACTTTCCACCTCTAGTTATACAAGAACGCGCTGAAACCACATTGACCGACTTTTGACCAAAAATGTCCCCGAATGTTTTAAATTTACCAATTTTTGATTTACACATTTTCTGAGATTTAATGCCGATTAAAATGAGCCAAAGACCTCTTCTTTATCAAGATATTCAAGAAGTGATGAATAAACCAAATTTATTATCTAATTTTTTGGAATATATTAGCGCTAAGCGCTTAAAGTAAACTATCTATAAATTGTATTTAAATGAGGGCTAAATAAATCGGAAAGTTGATCACATTTATTATTGAAACTTTAATTAGTAAAAAAATATTATGCAAAAAAGATAAACTGATAAAATTTTACAGTCTAATACGAAATTATTTTCGAAAATAATTATGGTTTTTTTGATTATTTATTTTTTTCCCATGTCAAGCCCTTAGGTGTCTTGCATAATCTGTGCCGAAATTGTCCTCGGTGGTTTTTCAAAATTCGAATATCACTTTGATATATCTGTTTGTACAGAATATAAAATCAAACTTGAATAAAAAAGCCACTCATTTTATAGCCTTTTTTCTAGGCAATATGTGTATTAAATTTCAGACAAATAGCTAATTCTGATCGAAAGATATAAGAATAAAGCCATCATTTTACTCAATTTTCACTAATTCAAAAAATCTTAGAGTTTTGATTTTTTATAATAATAACTTCTGTAAATATTATCCGAATAAAATAAGTTATGGCTCATTTTAATCAAGATTAAATTCACTACAAACAGATATATCAAAGTGATATTCGAATTTCTAAAACCGCTTTGAGTTTAGAATTAATCGATGGTAAAAGATGCAAATTCAAACAATCAAATTAAATTTTTTTAATTTTTTTACTAAAAATATTTTTTTTTATTGATTAAATGGAAAAATTAATTTTTATTAAGTATTCTTACTATTTATATTATTTTTTAATAAAAAAATTGACATAAAATTAATATTATTATTTTTAAAGGGTTTTTTACTATTTCTGTTTTCTGTGAATTTTTACTAAAAATATTGTGCAAAAATATTATGAGTCATTGCTAAAATAAAATCTATTTACTAGACTTTTTTATACTTTAACTTAAATTATATTAAGTAATTATTAAGCCATTAGCCGAAATAGCTCAGTTGGGAGAGCGTTAGACTGAAGATCTAAAGGTCCTTGGTTCGATCCCGAGTTTCGGCACTTTTTATTTGTATTGCATCATAACTTAATAGACAAAAACTCAAGTTTATTTGATAAGCTTAATTTTTAATTTTTTTGTTGTGATTCATTAATATTTTATGTAATTAAAAGCCACAAAATGAATTTTTTTTTCTTAAAAAAAGCATTAATTCAAAAATTTACTTAAATCTATGAATCTTTTATATAGAAAAACAAACATTGTTAAATATTGTAAAATATACTTTAAAGCTTTTTACTATAATATAAAATAATAAAATAATTAAATACAATTTCTTTTAAATTAAATTGAATCGAAAATCAAGACTACAAATTCAGAAGAGTCTGTCTAAGAGAAAACTCGTGAAATAGAGAAAATGAGCTATTGAATTAGAAATAAGAAAATCGAAACTTGATTCTAAAATTAAAATTTAATTAATAATTGATAAAAAAAAATGACTAATTTAAAACAAATTAATTGAAACTTTTTAAACAAACTAATTAAAGACTCTTGGAAATATTTGAAAATTGGTAAAATGGGAAAACATCGGTACAAGTCGGTCTTCAAAATTTCCCAAAATGGTAAAGCAAAATATATTTGATTATACAATCTAAAGATCAATATTTATTTATTTATTAAAATCTAAGCAATCAATGTTAGATAATAATCAATTATTAAATAATAATCATACTAAAATATATAAAATTAAATCTCAAAGGGTCCATGAAAAGCATCAGCCGAAATAGCTCAGTTGGGAGAGCGTTAGACTGAAGATCTAAAGGTCCTTGGTTCGATCCCGAGTTTCGGCACTTTTTTTATGCTCCAATTCTCTTATATTTACATTTTGCCAAATGTACCAATATTTTTGTCACATTAGTTTTATCAAAGTTGAAGGAAATATGGAGAAAATTTTCCAAAAAAGGTTGACCAAGCTACTATTTTAGGCTTTGAAAAGTTTGCTCTCTTCTGCACACAAAAATCCATTTACACAAATGCAAATGTTTAGTTCATCACTTGATCATATAACTATTTAAAAAGTGTGCGTTTTTTTATTTTTTTATATTTTTAAAATTTTAAATTTTAGTCAAGGTTAGACTAATTTAGCAATTTTTATTACTTAAGCTCTCTTTCTCCATTTGGTTTTACTACTAAAATTAGCCAAATTTTAAAGCTTTAACATGAATAACGGCGAATCACCACACAGCTGGATAGTGGACAACATAAAATCCCTAATAAGACCAAGCGATGACAACCTGAGCGATTGTACGCTCACGTCTAGTCCGGAAATAGCGCGAACCATCGACAACCAGCTGAATCCAAACGCTCGGGCCTTTTCGCCCGAAGAAATACATTTGAAGCCAACTGGCTCAAAGTTGACCAGCTCCAACTCTTCATCATCCATTGGCTCTCTCAGCTATCTGGACGAGGACTCGGGCAACTTTTCCAAAGCCAATCGGTCCACCTCAGGCTCCAATTTGCTCAACATTCCCTCACACAGCTTCATAAACACCAGCGATTTTATTGACTATGACTACACGTCCTTCCACGACGTGTCTGCCGAGTTCTATCAGCCTTTTATCACTTTGCCAAGCTGTCCGCCTCAGTTGGCAGTGCCAAATTTGCTCAAGTCCAGACTAAGCTCCACTTCGACGCCCTCCAATTATCCCAAGTTTTACACACGCGACAAAGAGCCACCGAACACATCGGTCAATGAATACAAGCACAAGGCCAAGAATTTCAAGTATCCAAATGCGAAGATTCAGAAGAGCTCGAGCACTTTGTTCAGCAGCCTCAAGCCAGCGCAAGTTCAGCACTCGACTTCATATGACAATTTGGGTGCGTTTTCTGCACCTCAGTGGACCAGCGGCCAACTCACACCAAACAATAAGGAGCAAATAACACTACACGTCAAAAACCTGGACTACAAGATCAGCATGGACGAGTGGAGACGCATTTTGATGGAAAACTTCCGCAAACACTGCAAGGACATTATAAGTGTGAATGTGGTCACAAATGCGGACAAGTCATTGCTGGGCATTGTCAAACTAGGCTCCAAAGATGACGCCAGACTGGCCATATCGAGCCTACATCATAAAAAAATTGGCTACAAAAGACTCAATGTGAGCATTGCTTTTTCGCCAACGACCAGCTCGCCAAAATCAAAAATAGTCGCTTTGCTCAAGTCTATGGACTCAAACGAAATGCTCTTGCCAAGGTTCATAGAGCTCTACGAACAGCGCTACAACCAGACCATAACAGTTAGCGAGCTGTTCAAGCTCAAAGACATTGTTTACATAACACAGTCGAAAGATGGAAATGGCAGAATTGTGAAATTGTCGTGCAAAAATTACCACAACAATTTGGAAAACGAAATGCAAGAGTTGCTGCATCAGCCTTATTGTTCGCTGCATAGGCAAAGCAGCCAGATGGATGTGAGCTTTTTGCCAAATGTGATTGTGTCATTGAGGACCTTTAAGTCAGCTGTGCACAAGCTATTGAACGATCATGGTGGTCAAATGCCTCTGTTGAGCTTTCTTGACTGCTACAAATGCTGCATTCTAAACCAAGGCAATGAAATGAGAATAGACAACGAGCACGGCGTGGCTTTGGAACATTTGATCACGTGTGCTCAAGATGTACAAATTCACTTCAACGAGGGCTTTTACAAGCAGCTCAAGTGGGAAAATGACAAGACCAGAAGTGGATTTATTGCTCAAAAGGTAGATTTGGATTTTTTTACCAATTTTTCTTTCATTCAATTTAAAAGAATTTTTTTTGTCTCTTTTTTTAAAAGCTCTTGGTAAAAAATTAACTTCTTACTTCTCTAAATGGTCAAATAATTTAAATATTTATCAATTCAATTGACTATTTTCAATTGTTTATTAAAAATTAATTTATTTCTATCTATTTTTGTGGGTCCTAATAACCAAATTATGTTCGTAGGATATTTCATCAAGTGTAAAATCAACTATTTTATTTTTAGTAGATAAAATAGGACTTAAAAATAATTAATTGTATATCTTTATCTGATAATTAATTAAATAAGATAAAATTTAAAAAAATAACAATTTAAATAATCAATTAATACAAAAAAAAGATAAGTAAATAATTTTATTCGTATTAGATAGTTAAAAATAACAAAACTTTCAAAACAAATTATTAAAATTTAATAAATACACTTAATTTAATTAATTGTAATCAAAATTTAGAAAAAAAATTTCAATTTAAATAATAATTTATTCTAACTAGCTATAGATAATTATTAAAATTAATTGCAATTAATTACAATTAAAATTAAGAAAAAAAATTAATTAGTGTTGTGTTTTTTGCAAGGTTTCGAAAAAGATTGATTTTTCGGAAACTGCCGACGATGAGTGTGAAGAGACCCAGCGCAAATTGAACCAATTTAACCATGAGACAATCGAATTGTTCAAAGGAGTGTCGCGCTGCACAATTCTTTTGTCCAAATTTAACAATGAATACCACAAAAAATACGGTCGACAGTGCCGAGTG
The DNA here is from genome assembly GCA_016802295.1 of Brachionus rotundiformis. Taxonomy (NCBI): domain Eukaryota; kingdom Metazoa; phylum Rotifera; class Eurotatoria; order Ploima; family Brachionidae; genus Brachionus; species Brachionus rotundiformis. The sequence goes on from JAESIW010000020.1 coordinate 310,543, forward strand.
GCCGACTATGGTTTTACCAAGCTGTATGAACTTCTAGAAAGCATTCCACACATTGTCCAAATAATCGACGGCGAGTTCGAAAAAAAGCTAACACTCACTCACCGAGTCCAGGTCAAACGCTTTTCCAATGATCTGCTAAAAGTGCTCAAAACCCATAAGCAAATGTTCGCTGACGAGTTTCCGTACATGTTCGAAAAACACTTTGGCAAGGCATTCGACATCCGCGACTATGGAGTCTGTTTTTTGGAGGACATGCTCGCCGAGCTGCCCGACTCAATCATAACCAGAAAAGAGATAGACCAGCGCACTTTTATCCAAGTGCCTAAAATTGTCCAAGACGACCAGGAAATAATGTGCATCAACCGGCTTAAAATAGATGTAATCGACATGCTCAAACCAAGGCCAAGATTTTCCATCCAATTCAACAAATTTATTCCCAACTATCACCACCATTTCGGACGACAATGCAAGCTAAGCCACTACGGATTCTCCAAACTGGTCGACTTGCTTGAATCAATGACCGACACTGTCAGAATAACATGCAAAGATGGTGTACAATTTGTACAACTCCAACCGGATATTCAACTTGAACTAATATGCCAAAATTTGGTCAAGCTAGTTGATGAGTCTAATTTGAAAATTCGTACCAATGTCATCAAATTGGAAGAGTTGTACGCGGCTAAATTTGGCACATTGTACTACCAGGACTTGAATTGTGCCAATTTTCCCACACTTTTGTCTATTTTGCCAATAGAGACGCATCTGATACAGATTGAGTCAAATGGCTTGGATATGGTGTTAAGTGTTGACCCGCTGAATGATAGAGACTGTAAGCGTGTGTGTAAATTGCTAATGAACAAACTAATGGATGACTTGGAGGAATTTGTGGTCAAATTCATGGCTGAGATCAAGTGCTGTAAGTTTTGTCAATTGTGGGACTTTTTGATGAAACAGTACGACTTGAGCACCAAGTTGACCAACAAGAGACAATTAAGCTATGTTATCAAAATGTTAGGGGACTATTTTAACCAAATAGATGATGGTAAAATGCTCGAAATGAACAGTGTAATCACAGGACTGAGTGAATTTTACTATTTTGCCAAAAAGATTAGAAATTTATTCAAATTGAATAATTTATTGGACATTTCGTTTAATGAATTGGAGAATTTGTACAATCAGACCTATGGTAACAAGACAGGACTGCCCATAAAGAGATTTGGGTATGTGGATGCCCAATTGTTGCTCAGTCAGGGTCTTGGTTTGGTCGTAAGCATCAAAAAGTATCAAAATGACAAGCGAGTGTGTCTCAACCGCGAGTTTTGGCGTAAGATTTTTCATACAAGATAAAATTATCTGTCTAATTTTTATCTATTAAAGCTAAAACTTTTTTTGACTCGAGCAGTTTGAGCGAGTCATTCAACTCATCGTGTATGTCCCCTCCGCAGAAGTAGACCATTTTTAAATGATTTTTATAAAAGCAAATTTTTCAGTATTAATTTTTTTTTAATTTTAATCAATTGGTTTTTTATCTATAATGTAAAGCCATTGTATTCTATGCATTTATTTAAGGAAGACACTTAAGAGAAATTTTTAAATTTTAAAAAATGAGTATAACTAATTTTACTATTTATAATGGACCTTAATTTTATTAAATTCAATTAAATTGACTTTACAAAAATTAATTCAATTTTTTTTAGAATTTTTATTTAATTTTTTTTAAATTTAAATAAATACATGTCCAATATTTTTTATCTAGAACAATTTTTATTTTTAAACTTGATATTTTATTTAGTAATATAAAACATTTATGATCTATGCTTTATATCAATAAAATTATTTTATTAATTTTTTTTTTCTAACTAGTAAGATTCGAAAAATGCTTAAAAAAAATTTTCAATAATTAAAAAGAATTAATTTAATTATGATTTAATATTTTAATAAAGTCATACAATTTATATGTTAAAAACTGAAGATAGGATTAATTTCATTTAATTTTAATTATCTTATTTTGATGACTAAAGACAGATAAATTTTTTGGTCAATTTAATTAATCAATCAAATAAAAACAGTCTTTATGTATTTTATTTCCTTTACAAAAATAACGCTCTGCGCTTTCCCATTGTTCGTAGACTTCATTTATTTGAATAACACATGTTTTAGCATAGATTGGGTAATTCTGTGAGCCATATTAGGAGCAATTCAATAAGTATTAGGTTGTTAAATAAGTTTAAAAACTTAAATAATTAAAATTGTATGACCAAAATTGGTTTGCTAGATTCAAAGCTGGAGATTTGGACCTCAATGATATAGAACGCGTCGGAAGAAGCTTTGAAGCCGACGCGTATTCGGAAGAGCTGCTTAAGGAAGATCCGAGGCAATCGACTAGACAACTTGTCAAAGAGATGTCGGTTACACACGTCATCGTTTGGAATAGGTTAAAAGCATTAGGGAAGATTCAAAAGGTAGGTAAATGGTTCTCACACACACACTCTCAGAAATGAGCGTTTCGCAACGATTGAGCATTTTTGTTCCTCTCTTATCTACACAGAAAAAAAAGAGTTTTTCATGTAAAATCGTAACTGGAGATGAAAAGTGGATCTACTACGATAACCAGACCAACAAAAACAATGGGTAGACCTTAATCAAGTACCATTACCTACTCCGAAACGCGATATTCATGGAAAAAAGGTCATGGTTTGTGATTGGTGGGATCAGAAGAATATCATCTATTATGAACTTCTCTGAACCAAGCAAACGATAGCAGCAGGCCTTTATTCACAACAATAAATTCGTTTAAGCTAGGCTTTGGAAACAAAAAGGCCACACAGAGCTAAAGGAGAGCGAAAAGTGATTCTTTTACATGAAAACGACCACATTTTGCAAAAACTGCTCGGAAGACTTGGAGGAAATTAAAAAAGACATTAGTCAATATTTCACCTCAAAACTAGTCAGCTTCTACGAGCGGGGAATAAAAATAGTATCAACCAAATGTCTCAAATTCTTCGTCAATCACGATTCAAAAGCTGCCAAAAAAAAGAGGAAGAAAACCTCTCCCTCGTGACGAAAATGGAAAAATAATAAGACAACAAAACTTGTAAATCCAATTTTTTAAAACTTTAAATTTTTTTAAATTTTTTTTTCCACTTTGAATCCTGGAATAAAACTCAATTTACATTTTTAAATATGGAATAAATCGAAATTAAATATTTTTTTTATTCTTTTCTAATTAATTCCAGTTTTTGAAAAAAAAAAAAAAAAAAACTCAGAAATAAGCCAGGAAAAAAACTCAATATTGGGTTTTAATCTTAGAATAAATCAAAAAATCTATCACAATTCTATAAAATTAAAAAAAAATGTTCTAACATGGTGTCGATGGGAACTATTCCAGTGGAATAAATCCGGAAAATGAGGTTAAGCCGTGGAGTAGTCTGCAAGCGTTTACGGTAACTCAATTCAAATCAATTTCAAGGTTAATCAACAGGCTAGTGCCCATGCCAATTAACACTCCATTTGTTAAAATAAAATAAACAATTTATTTAAAAAAGTAAAACATTTAGATATTTAAATTTAATTTTTGGAATTTTTTTACAAAATCTGAGAAGATTAAATTAATATTATTTAAAATTGAATGCTTAAATGTCGTAAATTTCAACATTGATCTCTTGATCACAAAGCAATTTATAAGTCTTGAGGAGAAAAATTCGAAAGTTTTTTCACCATTTACTGATTTTGATGTTGGCTCTATCAGATTCTCACTGTTCCTTAAATATTTTATTTTAAATTTCTTAAGTCATTCTTCTTTAAATTCTGCCTTAGATTTTCAGCAGAATTATAAAAGTAAAGTGTTTTATAAATAAAAAGAATTAAAGGAACAAATAGGCCTGGTAGACCTTTTAGTATCTTAGGATGAATATCAATATAACCATATACACCGAAGTCAACTAGATCTGAAATACTGTTAAATAAATTCCTACAAAAACGAGTGGATCACCAGCAACTATTTGAAGATTTAAATGACTACCTGACAAACACTCCTGTTACAAACAAAAAGTTCAACAACTTATTTGAAAATTTTAAAAAGACTATTATCTAGTAAATCGTATAACTTATATTTTACCTATTTACTTTATAAATTAAATTTATATTATCTTATCCATTCTGAGTGGCTTTAGGACTTCCTCAAATAATATTTTAAATAAATAAATATCCACCGAAGTCTAAACGCACCATGAACTTTTGGATCAAGATGAAAGTCATGTGCATAAACTCTGTGGTCTGTGGTCTGGGAACTAGAAGAGAATTTCCATAAGGCATAAATAATTACAAAATGCTTACACCAAATTGTGCATGAAGACAAACAAGAGCTTTTAGTATTCCTCTTAGTGAGTCCAATTAATTAATTAAGTTTTTAGTTAAAAATATAATTCAAAATAAATTGTTAATAAAGAATTGATATAAATTAATTAAATAAATTTCTAAATGGAAAAAGTACAAGAAATATAAAAAATTTAAATTCTAAAAATTAAAATTATTTTTCATTTGAACATGAATTCATTAGCCAAGATCGAAATTGCCCAAGATGGTAGCACAAGTGATTGCTCAAAAACTTTTACCATAAACAACGAAGACCATACATTGGCAAACGCACTTCGCTATATGATAATGAAAAATCCCAATGTTGTTTTTTGTGGTTATACAATACCGCATCCAAGCGAGACCAAAGTAAACTTCAAAATTCAAACCAATCAAACAACCACGGCACTTGAGGTCCTTGAAAAAGGCCTCTTAGATTTGCAAGAAGTTTGCAAACATGTACTTACAACATTTGACAACGCAGTGCAAGATTACCAACCTATGCAAGTCTAGCACCTTGATCAATTTCTCGAGATAAAAAATATAAAAAATAAATTTTGTTTGCTTAATAAATTTCTCAATATTAAAAAAATTTTTTTTTTATTTTTCCAAGATCTTAAATACTTGGTAACTCCTAAGTTTTCTTCCAATCTTTTAAATAAAGTGTCTTTAGTATGAACAAAATAGTTCGTGTTATAAACTTAGGTCGCTTTGAGTATAACAAATGTTTAAAAGTCCAGCAGCACATATTGGCCGAAAATCTGAGCGGGTCCAGCTCGAACAGCCTCATTCTTGTCGAGCACAATCCAGTCTACACAATTGGTATACGAAAACAGACCTATTCAGATGAATACTTGGAAAGCTTGAAGAAATATGGTGCACAAGTGGTAAAAACGGACCGTGGCGGTCTCATTACATTTCACGGACCTGGTCAACTAGTGGCTTATCCGATTCTCAACTTGAGAAGCTTCAATCCAAGTCTGAAATGGTACGTGTCGCGCCTAGAAGAGACCATAATTGATTTGTGCAGCACCAACTTTGGTCTCGAGGCCTATCGTCTCTGCAGCACAGGGTACACTGGCGTTTGGTGCCAAGACGCAAAAATAGCAGCCATTGGCATTTACGCAAAGAGATTGGTCACCTACCACGGTCTGTCACTAAATTGCAATGTCGACTTGAAATGGTTCAGCAACATTGTTCCATGTGGCATCACAGACAAATCAGTGAGCTCATTGAGCAAGATAATGAACAGAAATTTGGACACTAAACAAGCAGAACCAATGTTTTTAAATAGTTTTAGACGAGTGTTTGATTGTGATTTAGAAATTGCAAATAAAGAACAAGTTTCCAACTTAATAGATAAGATAATGAGTAAATAGACCAGTCGGAAGTTGAAATATTTTATTAATTGATTTCCTTTTGAAAATAAATTTAATTTTCCTGTTGTTTTTTTATATATTTTTTGCTTATTAAAACACTCTATTATCTGTGTATGTGTTAATCTCAAATGAACTGTGCAAATATCCGAATTTTTGTTGCCAAGCTAATCAAAAAGTTTAAGATAAATATTAATGAAATTAAGTTTTATTTTTATTTAGTTGATTAGACGGTGTTTTGAGCCTTGGAAGGATTTGGGAAGCGGAAGCAAAAAGTGCCGAAACTCGGGATCGAACCAAGGACCTTTAGATCTTCAGTCTAACGCTCTCCCAACTGAGCTATTTCGGCTCGTGACATATCTTCTTTTCTTATCATACATAACTAGATAATAAAAAAAATTCAATTGACTTTTAAGCCAGATATCCAATGGTCAAGCTTTTCTCACATCTATCTGGCAAAAACTTTTTAAATTGTAGAGCCCATTATTCAAAATTTATATTTATTTTAAACATTTAGATAACAAAAGATTACACAATCCAAGATTAAAAGGGATTAATTTTTTTAAATAAATCTGGAAATTTTTTTTTAATAATTGATTAAAAAAATAATTTAAAAATAAAATCGGATGGAATTTTTTATCAATATTTAGACCCTGTGATATATCTTTTAATAAGCTTCTGGAGATAAATTTGTTCTTTTGGCTTCTCTGGTCCTAGTATTTAAAAATCAAGGTATTTATTTTATCAAATGTTAAGAAAAGTTATATAATTTCATTAATATAACTTAAGAACGCAAATTAGGACCTAATTAAAAGTATTTGTATTCTCTGAACTTATCTCTTTGGATAAATAAATCCAAAAACCAGAATATCAGTATAAATAAGTATATAAATATTAAAAAAGCGTTCAACCCTCCGAGGATAAGATATCTTAAATAAATAGTTGTTGAACTGATAGCTTTTTTAGAGTAGATAGCCCAGCTGAATGGCTAATTAAGCAGCGCTAGTGCTGGTCAATTGAACTTTGCTATGTGTCTCGGCTAGTTTGGCTAGAGCTAAGGTTAGGACACCGCGGTTCTGGTCAAATAGAGCCTAAAATACGAAACGCAAACAGAGGAACATTTAATTGCAATTTGCTAATTATAGTTGAAAACCTATCGTTTGTCGAATAGATAATAAATGCTTAAGAAAACAATTTAGTCTAAAGAAATAAGCAAAAATCACATATGATAATAAAACAAGATATTAATCTCTTCTATTTGAAAACACAAAAATCAGGAAAATCAAACAAATAGATAAAGTTTGTTTTATAACATGGTCAAATATGTCCCAAGCATATTTGTTCATTATTTTGTTTAGTATAGTTATTTAGTATAGATAGGCTTAATTTGGGCCTTTATTTAAAAAAAAATTTGTTTCAATTCAGGGCTGTTTTTGTATTAACTTAATCTTAAGGTATTAGTGAGAATTTGAGTATTCGATATTATCGTGAGTATATTTTCCTAAGCCAGCTCCTTTATTTGATTTTGAGCATAAACCAATCCCTTATAATAAGTTTAAATAACTTTTTAATTTTATCTAATTTTGATTAAAAAACATAAAAGTATAAGCTAATTTTTTGTTTTTCCAAAGCTTAATCTCTAGAAGGTAAGACAAAGGTGCACATAGCTTAAAAAAATAAGTGACTCTTTGATTCGCACTAATTAGCTTTAGATCCGTAAATTTAAAAATTAAATAATATCTATTCTAATTAGTTTATTTAAAATAATAATCTTAGACAAAATAGTCAACAAACTTTGACTGTGATCTCAACCAAGGCCTTGGATTGATTATTCATCAGCGAAAATATTATCTTTTATAATTTCTTTAGCTCTAGAATAATAAAACAAAATCATTAAATTAATTTTTATAAAAAATTTAATGCTATTTTTGATAATTGTAACTAGTTTATTTAAAATAATAATTTGTGATGTCAGCCAAGGCCTTAGAGTGATTGTTATCATCGAAAATATTATCTTTTATAATTTCTTTAGCTCTAGAATAATACAATAAAATTATTAAATTAATTTTTATAAAGAATTTGATGCTTATTGTAATTAGTTTATTTGAAATAATAATTTGTGATGTCAGCCAAGGTCTTGGAGTGATTATTATCATCGAAAATATTATCTTTAAATAATTTTTCACATTTTGAATAAAATTTTTAAAATTTTTTATACTAAATTAATTTTTATTAAAAAAATATTTCCAATTTTAGATAAAATGGTTATGATTAGACACATATGAGTGTATTGATTAATATTTGGTCAAAATGATAAAAGTTTTTAATCTATTAAGTATAATATTTATTGTAAAATATAGTTGCCAATTAGCCAGCTCGAAAGCCGACTACATAATTAAATATTTAAACCCGAGTTCATTAAACGAAACACTAGACTTTAATTACATCATATTTAACTCAAAAAGCGACTTTAACCAGACCATACCATTGTACGAGGACACACAAATTGACAGTTTTATCTCCTATATCCTATTGAAATCAGCTGACGACTTGGTACTGAGCCTAAATGGTGCCCAATCGCACAAATTCTCGCTGGACAAGATAGACTTCGGGTCAAGCTCGTTCATTGACTCGACCATTTATCCGGTCATTAATCTCTATTCGCTCAAATTGGCCAAGCAAATTGACCGCGAACTTGACTCATTGGTAAAGCTGTCGCTGAGTACCAATGTATCGCGGCAAATTTCCTATTTGAGCATTGTAGTCATGGACATAAATGACAATGCGCCAAAGTTTTTAATTTCAGAGCAGACTTTTCATCTAGTTGAGAACAACAAGGAGAATACAAGCATTGGCAAGGTTAGGGCCGAGGACCCAGATAGCGGAGAAAATGGAACTGTCACTTATTTTTATGAGAAGGACTCTTTTAAAGACGAACAAAACGCCTCTCTGTCCGATGAGCTGTTTGATTCCATGTTTTCCATTGACCCCAATTCGGGCGCCATCCGCGTCAAAAACAGCATGGACAGGGAGCAGAATCAAAAATTTGTGTTCAGAGTGGTTGCCAAGGACAATGGTAGACCGAGCTTGATATCAGCCAAGCCGATTAGTGTAAACATGGTCATCGAGGATTTGAATGACAATGCTCCTCAATTTTACCAAAAGGAGTCAATTTTTTATATCAGTGAAAACTCGGAGGCCAACAATTTCATCGGATGGTTTAAAGCCTTCGATCTGGACTCGGGCCTCAATTCACAATTGGACTATTTTATTGAAAAAGTTGGCGATTTCGAACCACCTGTGTACATAAATGAGCATGGTGTGCTAAAATCTCTTCACCAAATACAAATTGCCAATCATTCTGGCTTTTCCAATGGTATTTTCTCTGTGCAAAAACCTTTTTTTGATCTCAAAATTGTGGTAAAAGATAGAGGCATAGACAAAAAATTAAGTCAAGAAAAATTAATTAAAATAATTGTTTATAAGACTCTTATTTTGAGTGCCCAGAGCAAACAGTTATTGCTAGATAGTGATGAGTACAATTTGGACTTTAATAATGAGACTGGTATATTTGATTTTTTTCCAGTCGATTCATTGGGACTTAACTGTGAACAAGATAATTTAATTGACTATTTTAAAATGTACAAGAATGGTACTTTAAAAGTGCTTAGAAATTTTGCCAATGAGACAATTTGTTTCCTAAATGTGCGCAAGATTACAAAAGATAAGACCTATGTAAGTGAGGTGGTGCTGTTCAAGGGGGTGAATGAAACAGATTTGGAGAAATTTCGGTCTCAGAAGCTGAGTACCAAACGTTTGCTCGAGCCTGGTTATGGTGAAAAATCCAATTTTGTCCTTTTTTACTTCATGGCAATAGGCGCTCTAATGTTGGCACTGTTCGGCTTTGTTTTTGCTCTTGTCTATTCTTCCAAGCTAAAGTTGGTAAAAAAGTTCTTGAGCGAAAAAATAGAGCCTTTTGGCTCACTGGTCAAGTACAGACCAAAAGAAGAAGAGAGCTCGGTCAAGAATTCAAAACTGACCCAGTCGATTGACTCAAATAAGCAGCTGATTGATCTGAAGAAGGAAATTGATTTATGTAACAGGAAATTGAATGATTTTAATTGGAACGGATGCGCTTCGTCCACCAATAGTTCCTTATTGATCAAAGATAGTCCAAGAGAGTCGTCAATGAGCGAGGAAATTCAGCCGAAAAAAGTTAGCTATGGCATTTACCAAGTGGCTAATCAGATAATTATTGATTATGATGATAATACAAGCTGTGAGGTGATTTGTTCCAAGAATGCTCTAAACTCGAGCCTAAAGCGGTTTGAGAACATCTATTACTCCGACAATGGTAATTCTGTTTCCCAAGTCGATGTCGATAAGTCGCAAAAATGTCTCAGCTCTTTTGTATGAAAGTTAAATGCTCCGCTATTTATTTAAACTATTTTATTTTATTTAATTAAAAGTGTATATTAATAAATTGATAGATAAATAAAAAATTTTTTATGTTTAAAATTTTATTAAGGTCTGTCTTGGCAACTATTGAAGCCCTTGCATAAACTAATGGTTGTTACTTTTAATTTTTTTTCAAGAGATACAATTAATTAAAAAAATTGTCTAATAATTTAATAAATTAATTATGTTTATGTAAGATTAAAGTTATGTTATGAGAAAAAATTTATGAAAACTGTAAAATTCGCTGATTGCTTTGGCAATATTTTTGGCATGTAATCTAACTTGTCCATTGGAGCTTCTCAGGAAATAAGCCAACTCAATTTGAATCGAATTGACATTAGATGCATTTGTTGATTTTGCAGAAACTACAGTGTCCGGTAGCTCGTTCCATAACGAAGCTACTCTGTTCGTGAAGAAGTTTTCTCTAGGTTTTGACAAGCAAAGTTGCTTCCTGAGTCTTGGTTTTTTACGTAGATTCATCGATGAGTGATTGATTTTAGGAGTTTGGCTTGAATCTGCGAAGGCATGCAGATGAACACTGCTCTGTTTACTGACAATTTTAAATAGTTGGATTGCATCACCTCTTTTCCTTCTACTTTCAAGCGTAGGGATACCAATTTTTGCTAATCTTGAGAAATAATTGAGATTTCTGAGACCAGGCACTAGTTTGGTAGCTCTACGTTGGACCCTTTCCAGCCTTTGTGTTTTTGAAACATGGTTAATATTTTAAAAGGCATACAGCTAAAGACAATGCTCACGAAGTATCTTAAATATTTAAAAGAAGAAGAATTTTATTATGCCTTATTCGATTAAAACTAAGTATTTACTATGATCAGACAAATTAATAAATTTGGTAAAAATTCTCATTCTATTCAAAAGTAATTACATTTTGTTCACAAAAACCGCATTTTTTGAACTTAATATAATTTCATAGTTCTTTAGATATTTTTGATGATATATTTTGAACCGAGCATTGCAAAAATAAGACTTAGGGAACATTAGGAAGCTAAAAAAATTCTCTTTTCAAAGATTAAACTATATTGGTTAACATTTAAACCATGGACATTTTTATGGTTAACTTGAGTTCACGGTCACCATGGTTCCTTATAATCAAGTTGTCCAAAAGACGAGTTTTTGGCTATATTATATATTTGAGAAGTCATTCTTTATCTGTATAAAATTTCATCCGAAAAAAGTATTCTTTTCTTATTTGCTTTATTTAAAATTTCAGTCAAGCTTTAGTGATCACCCGTTATTATATTTTTTTGTGTTTCATGGTTTCCTTCTGTTTCATGAGCTTATTTAACTTGGTCAATTTGAGTCGACACTTTCTATTAAGATTTTATAATAAACTATTTAAAGGAAGAAAC
>JAESIW010000020.1:322334-349309 GCA_016802295.1 Brachionus rotundiformis
TTTAGGACTTTAGGATGAACCAGATCGGATCCGATTGATTTATGAGTATCCAGTTCAGAGAGTAATTTGCTTATTTTGTGACAGCTGAAAACATCATATGGGTTCATGTCAAAAATAATTTGTGTTCTTGATGATAGTTGTGGTTTTTTACTTACAGTTACCGTGTTGAAAGAGTTGTAGAAGGCTTCGTTAAGACAGTTTGCAATATCTTCTTCATTAATCAGCTGTTTTCCTTTACGGTCCACAAGATATCTAATCTTGTTGTTGTAAATATTGGTAACTTCTTTTTGTTGTTTTTCAAATTCTTCCAAAACATCCATAAATCTTGACCAATTTACATCGTTTATGGCTTTGCTAGCTATTAAACGATAATCTTTTTCCCATTTAGCGCGTGGTTTTCCAAATAAATTGGCATATTCCAAGGAATCTAAATTAAAGAGCACGGGACATTATATCATAATTAATATATTTGTCCGGATCAAACGATATAAAAAATTTTTCTGTAAGTCAATGTCCTCGGCAGTAGTTTTATTTTTTTGCTTAGACGAACATTAAAGCCTAAACCAGATCTAACTGTTCTTTTATAAAGCAGAGAGAATAATTAAGAGTTATATTTTTAAAATATTGATAAATTTGCACTCTTTAATAACTATGCTCTTTATTTGAGCTCTTGCTGCCGAGTCAGGGGTTGTGAAGTTGGTTTCAATTCGGAAAAATTTGAATAACTTTTTTACTAAAAGAGATAATTTAGTTCTATAAAATGCTCAATTATAAGCAAATTTGCTTAAATCAGTAAAATAAGTCTGCAAAATACTCTGCAACATTATGCATTTTGCACGCCGTTAAAAAGTATTCAAATCAATTGTGCACTTACTTTGCAGAGTTTTTGCAGACATATATTTTCAGATTAAGCAAAGTTGCTTAAACATTTAGCATTTTACAGAACTAAATTATTCCTTATAGAAAAAAAGTTATTCAAATTTTTCTGAATTGAAACGATCGAATTGAAAAGAACTTAACAGTCCCGCCGAGTCATATTTTAACGTATCCTCCTTAATAAATTGAGTGCCTGGCCAAATATGATAAGGACCAAAGGATTGAGCTAATATTTCACATGTGGTACATTTATAAGTTGATGCTCGACCAAAGAAGAGAAGAGTTAGAGTAGACTTGATTGAAATGTAAAAATTAGTAAATGGAAAATGTAAACCTGATCAAAGGTCTGGTAAATAGATCAGTAATCAAAAGTCTAGCTGCGGCAATAAAAGGGAAACGTATCAGAATCTAAAGAGGATTTTCCATTAATTAATTGCGGTGATGGGCTCAGACACTGGCTATGTATTAGATTAGCACAGGTAAAATTAGCAAGGTTAATTGAACACGATTAATTTATCAAATTTAAAATAGTAAAAAAAAAGTTAGCAAAAAAATAGCAAAATTAAGAAAAAAGAATAAAATATAGTGTAGAAAAAAATCACACAACTTAAAAAGCGCGTTTTTGAAAAACTAATTAATAATGGCTGTAAATGAATTGGTTAATGACTTTAATAATATAAAAATTCAAATCAGAACCGTAACAATGTCTTAACAAGACTGTCCTCAAATATTCATTAATGTTTTTTTTTCCGTGTTTATTCTTCTGATGCTGGTGTAGTAAAGTGGAGATGTATCGAAGAATGTAAAGCTAAGTGTATAACAGTTGGTGAAGTTATAGGTAAAGAGTACACAGTAAAATTTACACATGAAATACATAATCATGGTCCTAACCATAAACGCTTTAAATTGATGGAGAAACGACGTAAAATAAAAGAAAGTACTAGAGCAATTGCCAAAATTACGCCAAACATTCCACCTAGACAAATTATCACAAAATTCAATGAGGAAGTTCGTTCAAAAGAAACTGTTGCTTTTATGGCTACGTATGATGCTGATCGAACCGTTATAAGAAACAAGTTCAACCTGAATATGCACCAGAACCAAAAAATTATCAGATATTGTCATACCTGATTTTCTAAAATTGACGTTAAGTGATCAAGATTTTTTACTTTATGATTCCGGTGAAATCGACGATGAAAGATTTTTATTTTTTCAACAAGAGACAATTTAAAGTTAATAGAAAATTCTCACATTTTTGCCGATGGTACTTTTAGTATTGCGCCTCACTTATTTCACCAAGTATATACCATACATGGTTTGGTTCATGGACGTTGTGTGCCTTTGATTTTTTGTTTATTACCAAAAAAAACTGAACAAATGTATGTCAAAGTTTTAAATGTTATTTCTCCTTATTTATCTGCTACACCACTATCAATTACGTCAGATTTTGAACGTGCGTTTATAAATGCTTGTGAGTCGACTTTTGAATCTAGTATAATTTATGGGTGTTTTTTCCATTTCAAACAAGCGGTTTGGCGTAAAATTCAAGAGTTTGGCTTGAGTGTACCATATGAAAAATTTAAAGAATATAGAAAAATATTAAAAGTTCCACAAGTCTTAGCTTTTGTATCACCAAATGATGTAAACGTTTTGTTTAATAAAATAAAAGCGAGTTTGGATAAAAATTTAGAATATTATTGGAATGTTGTTAAGTTGTTTGAGTATTTAGAAGAAACATGGATAGGTCGTGATGCCGTAAAGAAAACTGGTCGTGGTAGATGGACTAAAACAGAAATTGTTCATGTAAAACCAATGTTTGAAATAGAATTATGCAATATTAATAGTCGTATCAATGATTGTTTGCCAAGAATAAATAATTTCGTAGAGGCTTGGCATAATGCATTCAGCGGTATGTTATGTAAACATCCTTTAGTCTATCCATTGGTCGATAAGTTCAGGTATGAGCAAAAAAAAAGTGAAGACTTAGTAGTATAATTATCAACTGGTGTTAAATATAAAAGAAAACCAAACTATATAGTATTGGACGAAAGAATAAAAGAAGTTGTAAACCGATATTCATTGGGTACTTTTGATAAATTTTACGAAAATTTATCTTTAATTTTAGATTATTAATTTTGGTTCAAAAAAAATGCTTGATTTTTTTTTGCTTAATTAATCTAATTTGATTTAATTGTTGCTAATTTAAACCTCTCCCTCAGACACTCTACATGCTAAATGTCGCAGTAAGAACTACTACTTATATTTTCTAAATCGCTCTACAATATCTACTTTTAAACCTTCTACAATCAATATAATCCAAATGTCAATATTATTATTATATCAGTTTAGCTTCATATTTTTATTATCGATTTATTTTTTGATTTTGATCAATAAAATTTTAAATTCAAATAACATTTTTAATTTAATAGTGATAATTTATTAATTAATAATTAGATATTACTATAAACAAATAGTTTTTTTTATGAGCTATTCTAAAAATTATCTATGCTCGGTCTATGAATCTTAGAGGCTATATTTTTAAATAATGAAGCCGAAAATTATCATAAAAAAATAAATATATTGGAAAAAACAACCTGAAAAATTATGTTAAATATTTTATTTATACTAAGTCTTCATTTTATTTTACTAATATAGGCATAAGTAAATTTTTACTCAAAAAACCAAAAAAATGGATTTTCAAACAGAACAAAATTTTAATTTTCAACAACAAATGGAACTTCCGCCACCTGAATACACCCAACCATCACAAGATAGCGACAGTCAATCGCTGGAACCAGAACAGTTTAGGAAAGTTTTCATTGGCGGCCTTAGCTACAAGACCGACGATGAAAAATTCAAAGCATATTTTTCCAAATATGGCGAGCTAGTAGACTATGTGGTCATGAAGGATAAAGAATCTGGCAAAAGCCGAGGCTTTGGATTTGTAACTTATACTAATTCAGCTGAAGTGGATGAGCTAATGCACAACAGGCCGCACATAATTGACGGGCGCCAAATTGAGCCCAAGCGAGCCACTCCTCGGGAGGACTCGGGCAGACAGGAAGTTCAGGCTACTGTAAAAAAACTCTTCATTGGTGGGGTAAAAGATGCCATTGGCGAAGAGGATCTGAGAAGCTATTTTGGTTGCTATGGCAACATTACTGACTGTGTTATCATGAAAGACAAGGAAAAAAACACTTCCCGAGGCTTTGGCTTCATTACTTTTGATGATTATGACCCAGTGGATAAGATAATAATTGAAAAACATCACTCAATAAATGGTATTAATTTACAGTGCCAAAAAGCGTTGCCAAAAGACTCGCAAAATAGTCGCGGTAGTTCTAACCGCGGGTCCCATGCCGGATTTAATAATTCTGGCGGTAATTATTTGGAAAAGAAAAAAAAAATTGCTTAAAAATTTGCTTTATTCGGTTAGGGTTTCGGAACAGGCAAGGTTTTAATATGCCAGGTAATCAGGCTCAATTTGATGACATGAATAATTTTGGCAATTTTAATCAAATGCCAATGAATCAGAGGCGAGGCGCAGGACCAATGCGCAGTAGGGGTTTCGGAAATAGATCTCAAGGACCATATGGTAAGTCAGCTGGTTATGAATATATATTTTTTTTAAGGGAATTATAAGTAAAGGGAAGATAGTTTAATTTGATTCTAAATTAAGGCGGTCAAAACGGTAATCGAAGAGGAGGACGTGCTCTAGGGCAAAAAGGAGGTATAGGAATCCAAAATGGACAAAATCAACAGTTTTAAGATTGTGATTTTTAATCAAAAATTTGATTTAGTTTTAATTTTTTAACAAAAAGATTTTTTTAATGTTTAATTTTTTAATTTTAAATGTGAAATTTTATCACTTTAAGTAATTAAATAAATGTTTAAAAACAAGCTGAATCTTTGGTCTATCTTCTGTCATCTGTTTAAGTTGTTTAGATTCATCTAATGAAAAGAGAATGGATTACAACAAGGCAATATTTAAGTCAAGTTAAATTAAGTTCAATCAATAAGTAAAGATATTTGATTAAGATTTTTTAAATAATGATATTTTATTTTAAATATAAATTATTTAGTTAATTTTAAATCTAAAGGTTGATTGAAATTGTTCACTTGGAAGCGGTGGCCCCGAGTCAAAGACCAATTCTGGTACAGCCAATGGATATTCCCATATTCACGAAAAAGGATCTTTCATGTAAGTTTTTGTTAAGAAACCAACTAGATATTTTTCCAGCAATCTCTAACAATACATCTCACTTAAAGAAATATTAAACAAAGATCCTTCTGTCCCTGTCATGGTATTGTGAATTTAAAAAACAAATATTTCCACAACCAACAATTACAACTCAGATTTTAATCATATAATTATAATTTTGTAGTTTAATTTTTTATTAAAATAAAATGAAATATAAAAAACATACAAGATGTATCTAATTTACTTACTTAACCTTATCCGGAGGTTTACATGAATTTTTTTACAAGTAAATATTTTTTTAAATAAAAATCTAGAAAAAAAATTTTACACTTTTAATCGTTTCTGATGTTGCCAAAACTAAAAAAACGCTAAAAGTGTCCACTTAATTTATTTTTTGAAACTATCATTAACCTGATGAAATCCCATCGTAGACAAAATATATCTAATTTCAAATCAATTAAAATCAATTATTATGAGGAAAGGAGTTGGTTTAAATTATAAACTTATCAATCATTTCAATATAAATATTACTCAACCTTGTTTCTAAGTCACAAAATTTTAAGCAAAAGACATAACTTTTTGTTTTTTAGTCGAGTGAATTACCTATACTTTGGATGAAATCGAATTTTTTTGGATTTTGGATCCATTCCGGCCTTAATTTGCCGGATTATTAAAGCTTTTATAATGATTTACATAAAAAAGGGAAAGGGAAAATGAAAAGTTATTCAGCAATCGAATATGCCGAATAACCGAACGCCGGATAAACGAGGGTTGCCTGTACTTATTTAAATAGCTATCGGTAGAACGTAGATTCTATTTAAAAGGAGTGGAAAACAAAGTTTCGTGCAGTTTATTGTTTTAGATTATATATTAACCAAATCAGTTCTAAACGATGGTAAGAAAAATATTTTTTTAAATAAAAATAATAAAATAAACAAATTGTCTTTTATTCTGTTCACAGAGAACATAAAATCTGGCGATGAGGAAGTCAAAATGAGTGGCTTAAATAGTTTCTATTTCTATGAAATCCTAAATGCAACTAATGAATGAAGGTTCTTGTACCTTAAGTGAGTGTATTTTGTAGATGATGAGCGGAAGAAGGCTGCTGAATGAAAAAATTTCGATGATTTCATTTTTATTCATTAAAAAAAAGGAAATATTTATTTATTTTATTATTTATTTATTTGTATATCTGTATCGAGCTAAGGCTCCTTCAGATTAAAAAAAAATCAAAATAAAAAAATAGTTAAAATAAGATAAAATATATATAAAAAAAAGAAAATAAAATAAAATAAGTTAAAATAGAAGAAAATTAAAACTAGATATTTTGAAATAGAGAATAACAGGATACATATTTTTAAATGTCTGAATTTTCAGGGTAAAAAGAAGAAATAGTAAGGTAGCAATTATACAATGGAGTTGGGTATTCAATATATCTTGCTTCGAAACCTTCTTTGTATTCCTCCACAAGTCTGACAACCAATGGAATAGAATGACTCAGTCCTGCCCTAACATATCTCTCACTCAACTCAAACAGTCGATTCGAGACTGTTAATAAATTAAGTTTATTAAAGGCCTCGTGATGCATTATGTTGGAGGGAGTATCATATTTTAGTTTCAAGATGGATCTAACTGCTGAATTTTGAATCACTTGTATTTTTTTAATGTTTTTTTATAATTAAATAAAAATATTTGTTATCTTAAATAATCACTCATTCATCAACTTATTAACTGATGCACAAAGATAAGTGAAAATTATACTTGTCATGTATCTCAGAAGTTAGACGCTTCGAAATGCTGACAAATACATTTACCACTCAGCTCACATCCTGACTTAATTATAAGCTCGTGTTAATAACACGACCATTTAGGTATAAATAAGAATTCGATTCTTAGAACTTCCGAACGTTCATTTATTTAAATAAAGCTTTTAAAGATTAAACATTGTTTTATTATAAACCGGTTACATATTTTTTGAAAAAAGTATTTTGATTTTTTGCTTAAGTTTGGTTCAAAAAGGAGAGGAAAACAAATTGATGAAGTTAATTTAAAAATGTACTGAAGTAGTTTAAAAAATGTCTATCAGAATAGATAAAAATGAACAATATCAAAAAGATATGTTTTGTCTTGATCTAAGTTAACAAGACTAAAAAAAATTTTGATAATGAGGAAATTTTTGCTCTATTTATTTGTCAATTTTATTTGATTAACAAAAAATCTTAAACCAAAAATCATGTCAAAATAATTTAGAATTTAAAAGTTTAATTTTTTTGATATAAATTATTTGATATTTCAAAGTAAAATGGATTCCTAGAATTCAATGGAGCAGGAAAATAAATCTGGAGCAGATTTCTTGAATAAGTATTTAGAATATTCAAACTTGAGAGACACTATGAGTTATTTTGGTCTAAAGTATAAGTATTGTTTAGGACAAATTTTTGACCGATCCATATCAAAAATAGAAGAATTTGATGATAGTGGAAAACTTTTGATTTCATCTTTCGGTTGTAAAATGAAAACCGTACAATTGAACCAGCTTAAAGTTGACCATCTAGATATTCCGGAGGACTATATCTATTTTATTCTGAATAAAAAAAAAGATATTATTTTAGCTATTGGTAAAAATCAGATCGGCATTTACTTGGTTAATTCCCAATTATTTTATCCAACGTATTTTAATATGGATCTAAGTTTTTTAGCTCTTATAGAAAACACCTATATTATTTTATCCTCTACAGAAGGAAATTTTATTGAAATTCAATATTGGGATAATTTTTTTCCAGGTAATATAATTAATGTTAAGCATTTGGTTGGGCACACTGATGGTGTTATTCGCCTGTGTGTAGTTGATGATGACTATCTGCTAAGTGGATCTAGAGATGCCACTATAAAATATTGGAAAATATCAACACTTGAATGTATTAGAACTTTTGTTGGACATAAAGGTTTTGTCACTTCTCTCATGCATTTGAGTGCTTCTGTATTTATTAGTGGATCAGATGATACGACTTTGAAACTTTGGAATCTAGAAACAGGAGAGTGCTTAAAAACGTTTATTGGTCATAAAAATGTCATCTTTGATATGCAAAAAACTAACAAAGGAGAAATTGCTAGTTTAGATATGAATGGTATCTTAAAATTTTGGGATATAGAAACAGCAACATGTTTGCTTTCTATTTCAAGTGAAACAAATGATAGATGGACATGTTTCAGAATATTGCAATCAGGAAAAATGGTAACTGGTTCTCAAACAGGCAAAATTCAAGTCTGGTCAAATGAACAGATAGTTTTCGATTTTCCAGGAAAGGTTTGCTATACGAAAAAAGGCTGTAATATTTTGTAATTTCTAATTAAAATAAATCGTATATATAGAATAAATTTTATCATTCAAAATAACATTTGGCTAAGAAAATTCACTTTAAAATGTAAAACCCATATTTTTTAAATAAAAAATTGTGAAAAAATTACAAAACCGCTGATTTTAATCCAAGATCATCTAGATAGATTAGAGAGAAAAAAAGATAAAAAGCATTTTAGGATTCTTTTCAAGGATTCTTTTTTTTCGGTTTAATTAGAACTTTATATTAAAAATTTCAGAATTCAAGTAATCAAATTTAATTATACAAAATTAGTTAAATTAGTTAAAATAGTTAAATAGTTTCAAAATATAAGATCAAATTTAGATACAAGTTAAACAAAAGCTTCTTGGTCAATAATTTTTAATGTTTAAAACAAATTTTTCGTTAACTTTTTTATTTGAATAATTTCTATTTATGATTGTAAGTCCATTTTATTTTTTTATCGTCAAATTGAGTATAGAAAATATTAAATAAGAAATTAAGCACATTGTCATCACAATTAACATAAAAAAATTCATTGAATGTGGATAAAATTTAGCTCTTTCTTCAATGCACGAACAATAATACTCTTGGGCTTCGATACAATTATTTAGGTTTTTTAAAAAGAAAAAAAATGTTTTTTAAATTTACCATTATCTGAATTTAAATTTAAATTTTGGTTTGTGGATGGCAATCCTAAATTTTGATTATTCATTTTATCGTCAAAATTACTCGTTTGATTAGGGTCTATAATTTGAAATTAAAACTTAAGAAATCTCAAAAATCAAAAACTTAAATATAGTTTCAATACTCCCACTCTTTTACTGTTTAGTTTTTAGAGGGACTTATTTCATCAAAAAAGCTAGGGTACATGTTCCCTATTTGTGAAAATTTGATCAAATTTTTGTTTGGTTTGGTATTTAACTTTAACAAAACACTTATTTGATTTTTATTTTTTTTTTGGATTAAAAAATTAAATGGTATAATTGTTAAGTGGGCGATATTTTCACTGGCTAAAAATCAAACAGTATTTTAGTGATAATATTGAAATACTGTTTAATTTTTTAGATTTTTTAAAATTCAAATTTTTTAATTTCCAAATTATAGACCAAACGTCAAGCGAACAACCATCTCTCCAGTTAAAACTTTGATAATACTGATAAATTATTAATTCTCAAGATTAGCAGTTTAAAAAAATTTCAATGCATAAAACTTCAAATTTATTATATTATATGCTATCAATACTTTTGGACATGCTCGAGACAGATTGGAATGCTTAATAATATATATATAAGCTAAAGCAAGACTAGCCTGCGGAGGGGACCTACTACCTACTTCCTTTTTTTCTTTTAAAAATACTCTCAAGTAATTAAATTTAATTAAGGACCCTTAATAAATTTAATTATAAAAATTTTTAAATAAATCTTAAATAAAATGATTTTATTATTTAACAAATAAGATTAGCATGAGCAAAAATCTTATCCTCAAAAACCAAGAATTTAATCTCAAATTGGTCATCCCAGCAATTTTCCACTTGTAATTGAATTCCATTTTCACCTTGGCTGAAAATAACATGTTTTATTCTTTCATCTTGAAGTACCAAGTCCAACCTTTTTCCATCTGTATCATCCGACTGATCTCTTAAAATGGGCTTCCAACAATCAAGACTCTTAAAGCCCGACTTTTCTTCTGCACCAAGTATAATGCTTCCTAGCATGCCAGAAATGGTCTGATTAGTTGCCAAACAAACCAACTTGCTGGTAAGCAAAGCAGAGAGAGCGCCCGTACTGGCTCCAATTAGGCCATTTTCCAGAACAGTGTTAGTTCTAGTTCCACTGATGCAGCCGATGAACGCGCCAACAGCAGTAGATGATGCAATTAGTGTAGGCGACAGCTTTTCCTTGCCGGTATCGACCAATGCTCCAATAGCGCCAAAGCCCAGACCGGCGCCTGCACCTGCTACTACACCTTTGACATAGCCTGTCGCCTCCATCGAAGCCGTAGATGTACCAAACAAAATAGTCATTTTTCTCTTTCTATGCTTAAATTAAAATAAAAATCTATTTTAAACAAAAATTTATAAGCTTTTAATTCAAACTAAATTTAGATATTTATTTTAGAAGTAAAAAAGAAAAAAAATTATTTTTAATATATGGCATGGTGTTTTTTGAGCCCACATGTCTTGAACATTAAGATTATCAAATGAAAGTACAGAGGTATGGCAGCTATTTGAAATTTGAATGAAGACGAGTTGTTGACGAATCGGTAGGTGAGATATTTGAACACGAATCTGGCAAATAGAAGCATGCCAGAGAGCAGCAAGCGGAACACGGCCATCTTTCTTTGGTTCTGTAAAATTTGCCGAATGAACAAAATGGAGCAGAAATTGGCCTGAAGCAAGTCGACTACAAACAATGGCAAGAACACATTGAACCAGTTTAGGTCATAAATCGAGTCCAATTTGACACAAATTAGCACAGTAAAAATAAATATTGACCACAAATTTAAAAATATCTCAAATTCGGTCATTACAAACCAACAACAAAGACTTTTTAATTTTATTAAAAACATTTTTTATTTACACAAATTATCTAAAAATAGAATAATAAAATTTTCTTTCTCTTTTAAATTAATTCCGCTAGGTCCAATTTGGTAAAGTTTGTCGGAAAAGAGTCACATATGTTAATGAAATTAGAGTTAAAGTTAAACTTTTCAATATCTTTTAAATAGCCAAACCAGTAAATGACTAGACCAGAGCCAAAGCGATTTAAGTAAAACTTAAACTGATTCTCGTAGTATTCCGAGTGAGATTGGTCATCACCAAAAGTAGCCTTAGAGTCAATCCAGCTGATTAGGACACCATTGTTGAGACATATAGGAATATCTAGCTTAAAATCAGGCGTCTTGTCAAAGCCTTTTTCTCTCAGCTCATTTTCTCTGATAAATGAAATGCCATGCTGGACCAGAATACGTTCCAATTTGGACTCGTACTCGATGCCAATTAGATTTTTTACCAGGTCAATTGAGGGTCCATAGTCTTCGTCTAGGAAGCAGCATTCCATTATTTCGTAGGCCAAACGGCCGTCTTTGAGCAAATGAGTTTCCCTAATTAGAAATGAGATTGAAATTTTGTCTTTGTTCTTGATTGACTCCTGGTCGACAAGTTCGAGTTTGTCTTGTTTAATAAGTCCGTCAAGTATTAGTCTGGACATTAAGATTGGAGCTATTCCGACCTCGGTGGCCATGTCCAGTATTGTGTTGGTGTCCAGATTGTTGGCACATTTTTGAATGTAACTTTGACTCAGATTGATGGAGTTTTCTTTGAGACGGCGCCAATTAATGGCCGATGAGTCGCTCGACTTGAACATTTGGCGCCGCTTCATATTGCCATATATGCTGGTAAATGTGTCTGAATGCAACTCATAGCTTTGGCTCTGCTTTAGCTCACGGCTAATTAAATCATATAAATTTTGTCTAGATAAAGTTTTATTTTTGTTTATAAGATCAATGATCTTGTCAAAAGCTTGACGATTCATCTTACTTTACAGTTTTTTTTTAAATAATAAATTAATTTATATTAAAGAAAATAAAATATACTCTGAGAAAAGCAGAATTTTCATTACTTTAAAATTTAATTTTAATGTAATTATAATCAAGAGAATTTTATTTTAAAAGAAGAGTTGATCTTTTGCCATTTTGGTTGGACAAACGTTGAAGATTGGTTTTTAGTTTCTAATTAAATAAGCACAGCTAATGTCAAATGCTGATGTCCAAAGGATTCAGAAATGCTTTTTAGAAATAATTTTCTTAATTAAGTTTATCATAAAAGATAAGAGGATCCAATGAAATATATTACAAAAAGTGATGGATCCAGCCAAAATCGGAATTGAGAATAAGTAAATAAATTATTAAGTAAATACTTAATCGCTTTTTTCATATTATATAGTCACATTTGGTCTTAAAACACATTTTTCCAAAAATTGGCTTTTACCAAGTTTCAAGGCTAATCAACAGGCTTTTGTCAAGACAATCAGACTGCATTTATTTTTAGATATTAAAAATATGAAAAAGAAATATTTAAATATTTACTCATTAAATAATTAAATAAAAGTTACTCAATTAAAAGTTTTAACGTAGTTGCTCGATTTTAGTGACATGTCACTATAAGTGGATATTCGGCTATAGTGACATGTTCTTATGTATCGAACACTGGTTTTCATTTTGACCTTTTTCGACCATAACGACATGTCACTGTAGTCGAACAAAGTCTAAAAATGTCGATTTTTACATATTTTGGTGTCTAAGTTAGCGACATGTCACTAGTCAAAAAAAACAAAAGAATGATTTCCAAGTAATTGATGCGTATGATAAGATGGGTCATCATATGCTTCAAAATAAAATTTCTTATAGAAAAATCTTTGATCTTTAGTTAAACAAACAATACTGGCTTAATAGTTGGAATTGCTTGTTTTAGGGTTCCGAACTAACCAAAAAATTTTGAAATTAAAATCTATAGATATAAAAATGAATTTTTAAAAAATTGATTATTATTTATTTTCATCTGAGATATGAATTTTCTTGTTTAAAATAGAATTGTGTTTGTCATACTTTAGTGAGTGGTTAGGGACACCCGTTCAATTATGTTTTTTGTCAGTGATTTCTTAACGTTAATGTTATATTTTAAATCATAAATTAAAATTCAAAAGATTATGCGAGTAAAAATTAAAAGCTTTGTTTAATAACCTTATGACTTTTGAAATGAAATTTAGTCTTAACATGTCATTGTAAAAATTTAAAGAAGAATGACTCAAGAAATTTGAAATATAATTTAAGGAACAGTGAGAGTCTGATAATATGAACCAACATCAAACTAAGTAAATGGCGAAAAAATTATGGATTTTTTTACTCAAGACTTTTAAATTGCTTTGTGATCAAGAGATCAATGTTGAAATCTACAACAT
Organism: Brachionus rotundiformis; assembly: GCA_016802295.1. NCBI lineage: Eukaryota > Metazoa > Rotifera > Eurotatoria > Ploima > Brachionidae > Brachionus > Brachionus rotundiformis. Next base: position 335,711 of record JAESIW010000020.1, read on the forward strand.
TCAAGCATTCAATTTTCAATAATATTGATTTGATTTTTTCAAATTTTGTGAAAAAATTATAAAAATTTAATTTAAACATTTCAATGTTTTACTTTTTTAAGAATTTATTCATTTTTAATTTGTTTAATTGTTTTTATATTTTTTAAATAATCGGTCTTTATGACAAGGGCACTAGCCTGTTGATTAACCTTGAAATGTGAATTGAAATTCTTTTTCCTTTAAAAGACCTAAGGACTGCGAATAATAGATACTGTTACCTTCATTAAGTTGGTCTCAACCAAGACATTCTTAAGTAAAAGAAAAATTTATCTAATAAATAGAAGGTTGCATGGACTAGTTTTCTATTAATAAAATTTAGTTTACAAGTCATAGTCATAAATAATCTCCATGTTTATGAATAAAAAATTTAATTAAAAAATTATGGTTTTTGACTTTATTTACAATTTAATTAAGATAGAAAAAAATATTAATTTTTTTTTGTAAGCAGAAAAGGGGTTCGAAAAATGTCAAATACTCGATTACATTTGAGCGGACCAAGACCAGGACATAAATTCAATTGATCTTTGGTTGCATTGCTTAGTTCTTTGACAGAACCAAACGTTTGCCTTAAAGTAGACGCATCTGTTTTGTTAATTGACTTAATTTGGCAAAGAAAATCAGTCAAATTGTTGATAAAATTTGAGTTTGTATTATTTTGGCCTTTGGTGTTCGATCCAACTTCAATTTGGTTGGTGGACTTTTCCATTATAATGTCAGCACTTTTGAACTCATATGCTTTGTAGGTTTCAAGGTAGCGGCCAACTTCTTCCGGTGTCCAGCACAGAATCATGGTTAAATTGGAAAAAATGCATATCTTTTCCAGTTCTTTAATACAATGCTTTGGTTCTTTTACGTCCACAAAAGTTAAAAGAACTCGCAGATCATAGGCTCTGCCGAGTTCTTTGACTCTTTGGTGAAGATAAGTTGGATTAAGGAGATGATACTTCATTGATAGATAAAAGGCACAGCTGTTTCGGCTCATGCAATAGTCAGGAACCAGGGTGTCCGAGAACCTCCATTGGACATTGCGGATATGTTTTAGGACAGGATTACCGCGTTGTTTGGCATTAACGATTAGTGAACCACCTCCGAAAGATGAGGTGGAAGTTGAGGAGGTACTTGTTGTTGATGGTGGTAAGATTTTGGCCAATTTTGGAGCTGGTACATCCGGTTTTTTGAAAACTTCTTCTTCAGTTTTGACAGGCTTTTCAATCATGTCTTTGTTTTGGCAAATAAAAGCGGCTAGTAATTCATCGTCCTCATCTTCTTGGTCCTTGCTTGAGCAAGGCTGAGCAGCTTCTTGAGTGACGCAAATTTTTTTAGCACATTCTTCAATTTTTTCACTCTGGTCTTGGCAACTGCTGCTGGAAAATTCTCTCGTGTCATTTAAGTTTATTAGTTTTCGCTTTTGGAATAGGGTTTGTTTAAATTCGGACCTTTTTTCGTCCTGTTCCTTTTCTTTATTTTCAAGTTCATCATAAGTGGGAATTTTGAACATTTTTTGAATAATTATAAATAAAATTTAATCAAAAATAAATATTTTTTTTTAAATTTAATCACGTGACTTATAGACCAGAATTTGGAGCTTAAAGAATACTCAATTCATGTTAAATTAATTGTGATATAAAAGATAATATTTCAGTATTAAAATATAAGGGTCCAAGAGACTCAATAAAACGCTTTGAGATATTACCAGATATTGGCCAAATAAGATCGCCAATTGAATTCCGTTTGCTTTCTTGATTATGTTCAATTTCTCGGAAGTAATGCAGAAACCAAAATTTTCTCTTTTATCAATAAAAATTAGATAAAAAACTAATATGTCTGTTTTTTAAATCATATGCAATTTTGATAGACTGGTAAAGACTGGTAGATGATTTGAACGAGATAGTAAAAAGTTTTCAATAAGAAGATAAAAAGGATAAAAGATAAAGTGTCGCTGGCACTTTATTACCTTAAGATACTAAATTCAAATGACCAGTTTACCGAACCACTCAAAAAATGACCATAACTAAATCAAGTTTGACATTCAAAAAATATAAATAATAAATTATTAGCTATAAAATTTCATGATTTAAAAGCAAAGTAAAATTTTTGATCAAATTTCAGGCGCTCAGTCTTGCTCAAACATTTTTAGATGCGCAATTAAATTTAATCGCTGATTTTTATTCTTTTAACATTTCAGAGCTTTATTTTCAAACTTTTGAAAAAAAGGATTGTAATTTCTAAAAATGCAATGAAATTTAATTGCGCATCTAAAAATGTTTGAGCAAGACTGAGCGCCTGAAATTTGATCAAAAATTTTACTTTGCTTGATTTAAAAGAATTTACTTTAACTTTTAATAATTTAAAATATTTTTTCCAATTTGAAAAAATTATACTTTATATTTCTTTTCTAATTAAATTTTTGTGCATAAAATTGGTCTTTGAGTAAATTCAAACATAATAAACTTTTTTATAATAAATAATGAATTTTAAATTCTGATCAAAAATAGATAATTATTTAATATTATGGTTTAAATTCAAAAATAAATTTATTGAGAAAATAATGAAACATTCACATAATTATCGATTTAAAATCGAAAAAAATTAGATATATAAAATAATAGAAAATAAAAAATAAAACTAGTGAGATAATTAATACATAGCTATTGAGCAAATCGTTTGGTCCACTCTTTGGCGATTCGGTCATGTTCTTCACGGTTGGTCAAATACTGAGTGGCTATGGAGCCAACAAGGGGGTCGTTTGGATTCGGATCGGTCATCAGGGAGCAAATTGAGAGCAATACTTTAGATATGGTAAGAGCAGGAGACCAGTTATCTTTGAGGATATCGAGACAAATGGCGCCTTGTGAGTTTACATTACAGTGGTAAATGCGTGTTTTGAAGGTGACTTTGGGAGGCTTGAATGGGTAATCATGGCTAAAATGAATGTCCAGATAGAATATCCCGGACTCGTAGACAGAGCCGGCTGGTCCAAAAATTGTCGAAAACCATTCGTAAAGATTGTCGCCTTTGGGTCCAGCGCTGCAATTAGGCGGTGGGTCAAGGGTAATTTCGGCTAGTTCTTTCTGAATTCGTTTTGCCGATGTGCTCAGGCTGTTGTTCAGTTGCTTTTTGGCCATAGTTGGCTTGATTGGCTTCGATGGCTGCTCTTGGTTGCCGTTTGGCTGCTGTGGAGTTTCATTTTGGTTCTGGTTAGAGGAAGTTTGCTGCTCACTAGATGACATAGTTAGATATATTTAAATGATAAGCGTGATTTGCTTAATTATGATAATATAAAAAACCTAAATAAAAAATTTAGATTTTTGCCTATTTCTAATAAAGAAATATATTTCTATGAATTTAAAATTCATTTAATCGGTTATGGTTTAATTTTGAATCAAATAGACAAAAATTTTCTTAACAAAAAATGAGCTTGAGTTAAAAAAATAATTATACTTTTTTGGCAAAAGATTTCTGTTTTACCAAGTATTTGATTAGTATTGAGAATTAAAAATTATATTTTTAAAGCTTTAGTTAAAGACATATAAGATAATTATTTATTACTTTTATTACTTGGTAAAAAAAATTTTTTTTCCACTTCTACAGACCTGCCAATGCCGCCTTTGCCATTCAGACAAATTTTTACTTGATCCATTTGAAATTGTAGTTTAAAACGAAAAAATTTTCTTATAATTTCTGAATCGCTATTTTTATTAGAATTATTTTAATCTATTTTTTTAAATCAGTTAAATGAATCTAATTTTTCTCTCTTTTATTATCGTATTTACAATTTTGATAAAAAAAACATTTTACAATTACTAATTAAAATTAAATATTTATTATTCTGCATTTAAAAGAAAAACTAAGCAAAGATAAAGAATTTTGATTAAATACTTTTATATAATATTATGATAACAAAAATCATGAAAAATATTTTAATATTGTCAGATGTTGCCAAGCTAATATGGTCAGCTCTGTTTTGTATTCTTTTGGCGCAAATTAATGCCATTTCGGATGAAAATGATAGCTTTTGTTTGAAGTTCGAATGGAACCACCAAAATGAATGCAACTTGACCAGTCTTTTCCAAGACAACCTTGTTCCAGAGGGCTGCATTGCAGTCAAAGACACACTTCAAATAGAAGCTAAATACTCATTTGTGTCAATGAATTATTCAGAGAACTATTCGCCTCTTAATTTTGTGCTGAACTTGGACATGCTCGTGGAAATGAGAGCTTCGATTGATGACCCTAACCAGGACATATTTTTAGTGTGGCACACAATGAACAATTCATTTTACTTTATTGGCACTGATTGTATCTTTGGTAATAATGGATTAGCTTGTGGAAAAAATGTTAATATTTCGCAACCATCTCTCTTTGTTTTATTTAGCGACTATTTTGATCGGAATGGTTGGTTCACTGATGATGACAGAATTTCTTTATTTTTCAACAAAGGCGATCTTATTGTTAGGAATTTCGATTACCAATTAGAGAGCCCAAATATAAGGATTTATGCTGATAATGATGCACAAGTTGATATTCAGCTGAATTCCAATAGTGCAGATGTAAGACATTTAAAAGAATTTTACAACAAAATTGTCGAATTAACAGTTTTTGGTTACATGGAACTTGCTAGTTTAGTTGGAAAAGATAATACTGTTGGTATCCAGCTAGGTAATATATTAACCTTTTGGATTTAAAGGTATCAAAACATAATGTATCCTGGTCTAAAAATGAAATCTTTTTTATCTCCCTTCAATTTAGAAATCTAGGTTTATTTCTAGGATTTTTATATTTTATAAGAGATAATTTCACAATGATCAAAATAATATATAAATAATTTAATTTTGACAGTCAGTTCAAAAGCAAGTGCATAAAATTTGAATTCTTGACCAAATTTTAAAAAAGTCAAAAACTTTTTGATCGATACATATAAATAAATTTATAATCATGTGGAACGAATAAAAAAAACATGATTCTTACTCTTTAATAATTAAGATAAAATAAGTATTAGCTCATATAATTAATTAATAATTAAACTTTAAATTGAAATACAATGCTAGATCCTGATATCATTTTGAATTGATATTAATTTATTTTAAATTGTATTATTTTTGGCAATAAGAGCCTCTAGCACTTTTGTACGACTTTTTTCAATATTGTTGAACCAAGTTGCAGCAAACTATAAGTCTTATTTGCCAAATTTGATAAGAAGCTGCTGGTTTACTCGATTGTCTCTGCATAAGTGGTATCCAAGCTGATATTATGAGAAATTAGCAAGTAAATAAGAAGAGGTTGAATACATTTATCACCTTTTAGATGTAAAATATGCGTTCAACTCCCCAAACGCGCCAGAAGTTCACCCAGTTGAGGAGTTCTGGTCAATTTTGAAGGAAATAGTGTACGAGAACCAAAGTTGAGCCCACATTTTTACAAGGTTAAAATACTATGCGCCGACTTAATAATGTCCGGCAATATGAATTTAATTAAAATCCCACAAAATAGACCTGCTGCTATTTAAAGCTTTTCCCTAAATTATCTTTTAGAATAAAGAAATTATGACGCATCAGCTGTCAAAATAAAAAAGATAACCCGCTATGTAAATTTTTTAAACATTTACTTTTAATTGGGAAGCGCAGATATACTTGGACAGAACATGTTTTTTATTTAGTAGTCATAAAATCATATTCACAGATATTCATTATTATAAATGTAATTCAAGTTATAAAAAACATTTATTTTGCTATAGATAGTTTTTTATATTCATTTGGGATTATTATTAAGCAAAATAATAATTTTCTATGTGATTTGATAAGTTAAAGATTTAAAAAATGCATCTATTGACAGATATATAGAAAATATATTTTTTTTAGATGCTAATATACTGAATTTGGAAGAAACAGCAGTTGATGGTACAGCAATTTATGGTTCTTTTTATACCCATACGCGAGTAAAATTAGAAACAAAAAGATATACACTGAGACTTCGTAAGAACTCTTAAGAGTATAAAATTTATAAATAAAAATTTTTATCAAGCTTATATTGAAATATATGATTTGGTCGCTGATTCGGACACAAGTGTTTTGGTCAAATGGACTGATCCAAATATAGATTTTCATTATTTTAATCTAACTTGTAAAAAAGACAATGAATTTTATTCATTATATTCAAGTGACAATATGACCGAAGGCATTTGTTTTTTCAATTCAATTATTTATGGTCATTTGGTAAAAGCACATATTTCTATTTTTGCACCAAATTCAACTTTCGAGTCGCAGGAGTATTCAGTCTACTTGAGTAAATATAATTTTTATCTTAAGAGCTCTAACCAAAATTCAAATCGGCTTTATTTATTTATTTATTTGAATAATAAGCTATCAAAAAAATAATAGATATAAATCCCTGATTTAGGTTAAATAAATGAGATAGATTTGTACTTTTTTTATATTTTATTTTATTAAACAATTAAACAACACAGTTAATAATACAATTAAAAAGAAAATCATCAAGACATCAATTCAATAAGTCATAAAAACTTGATAGTATCTATGGCAGCAAACACGCATACAAGGAACTGCAAGAACTTCAAGTTTTTACAGTTTCAATCAATATTTACAAACTTGGTAAAAGCATAAAATTCTCTGTCATTCAGATAGCTACGAATCCAGAGACCAAAGTAGACAGTGATTTAAAGCTGATTAAATTAATAATTTCTTTAATTAAATGCAAATCATTGATGTTACCACATTTTCCGGCAACTTATCCCAGTGCAAAAGTACTCCGCGCTCACTGTAGCTGCAAAATCACTTCTAGCTTGAACAGGGAAAATTCCTCTCTGGATTCTCTTTTATTGCTACAGCTAGGCTTTAATTACTTAACTTATCTATTTACCAGATCTGTGAACAAGTTTACCTTTTCTAGTCCATTCACTAATTTGTACATTTCAATCAAGTCTCATCCAACTCTTCTTTCACTCAACCTTTTCAAACTGACTCTAGTCAGCCTCTATATTCATATGAGATACTTCTTAGCGACTTAGGGATCTTGTACCTTCTCTAATGCATTCACACTACTTTTCATGTTCGGATTCCATGCCTGCACTGCAAAGTCTTCAGAGATGTCAATCACTTTCCACTTATCAGTTCACAGTCCCATACATCATCACATCTCCATCTGTCGATTAACATACTGAATCTAGACCTTTCTGCAGTCTCGCTTTGTCATATATTTTGTTTACTGCGTCGAGTGTTCTTCAGTCAACCGCATATAATGCCATTCTATTAGAAACACAGACAGAGAGGTTATTTATGTTCATACCAAATATTGATATAAACTTTATAATAATTTAAACTGAGGCTTTTTTCCAGCTTTCAGGGGTATAAAATCATTAAAGATTCAAAAGCTCTTTTCTAATTCAAAATCTTTATTAGATTGGTTTCTACAGGTGGTTTTGTTCAATTTGGTACATTAAAACCGAACAAACCATTCAAAAATTTAAAAACTGGTACTGTATAGCAAAATCATACATCTACTTAAAACAGAAACCAATATTCCTTTATTCTTTTATCTATATTTAATACTTTCTTATTAATTATAGCTATGAAAGTGTCCTTAAAAAAGTTAGTTGTGCTAATATTTGTAACCGGTTTATCAAGCGTCAATTTTAGCTTTATACCTTTTAAAGTTGTTGCTATATATAAAAGCTTCCCAGAATCACATGTGTACACATATTCAGGTTTTATTTTTAAATTGTCTAAATTGTTGTTTACTTCCTCAACCATATTAACCCTTTTTGTATTACGAAACTGGTTATTGTTGATGTTAGTCAGTCTACATTGTGAAATCTTATGACCTGGGTTTTTGCAGCCGAAGCATATTAATTTTTTCTTCAGCTCGAAGTTCTGGTTTCTAAATTTTGTAACTTTTTTTTTATGTTCATACCTTCGGCCTTTAAATTTTGAGACATGGTTTCATATAAGAATCCTCAAAATTAATATTATTATATCTTGAATAGTTAACAGTCGTTGGTTTGCTAAAATTGCTCAATCTTTTAGTAAAAACTCTTGTATGCCTGACGGCTTCATCCAATGTTTCCACATTCTTACTTTTCAATTCCGTTCTAACTCTTTTGTCAAGTGCATCCAGAAAGATCCAGACTAATCATCTATCTATTTTGTTCGCAATCGTTTGGAAGTTGTGCTCGAAATTTGACGTTAGCTTAATACTTTTAAGTTCTGATCTTAGGCCTCTCTGAACATCAGCTGGTTTCAGAGTTGCTAACAATTGATTTTTAAATTTTTCCCACGTCACTAATTCATCTCTCTTTTGCATATTTTTAAGCATTGGTAGGGCGTTTCCTCTAAGAAGTTTTGCAACACAATCTATTAGCCTATTTCTAATAATTCCTTGGTTCCTAGCCTCTGTTTCTTCTAGAGATATCCATTCATCCACTTTATCTCTATCGTTTCCATATAATTTTGGTATATCGTCGACTTTAAAATTTGTGATTCGTATTTCCCTAAGTCCGAATCCTAAATTTCCTTGTACATCATCTTGTATTAATGTATTCGATGAAGTGGCTGTATCCTGAAGGTTGCTTTTTGCTGTTCCTTCACTTTGTTTTGATTGATTCATACCCTATATTTTATCTTCTTCAATTATTGTCTTTTTAATGCTGGCAATTAGCTCAGTTCTCTTGTAAAGTAGCTCTATATGCACTTTCTTAGGTTTTTTTAGAATTTTGAACATTTTGAAGCCATACCATTTGTTCGGCTTCTGTGCCGCTTCCTAATTCACCCTCTTCATCTAAGCGCTGAAATTCATTTTCAAAATACCCATTTTGTGTATTTATCAAATGAACTAGCTCTTGTACACTAAGTTTTTCAAGGTAATCTTTTGAAATAGGTACCATAAAAAATATATCAAGATGTGAGCTGAGTGGTAAATGTATTTGTCAGCATTTCGAAGCGTCTAACTTCTGAGATACGTGACAAGTATTATCTTTGTGCAGCATTTAATAAATCTTAGCGACTATTGAATAAGTGATAATTTAAGGTAACATATTGTTTCTTTCGGTAGCTTATTTTCACATCGTTCCCCATATACTCTCAATTGCCATTGTTCGAAACTAATCAGACCAAGAACTCTGGAACCTTTTTGTCACCAATCTTAATTTATTTTAAAAATCAATTCTCAATTCTTGAATATTTTCAGAGCCTGACACTGTGAAGAACTTGAGCATTTCATTGATAACAGCCTATTCAGCAAGAGTGGACTGGAGTCACCCAAATGGTTTAGTTGACTACTACAAGATAATTTTGGACCCAGGCTCTAATGAGAATATAGTGGTAGATAATAACACACTTTTTTATAAATTTACTCAACTATTTGAGAAAACAAAATATTCCGTAGCTGTAATTTCAGTAAGGAATAACTCAGAATCAGATCAAGTGAAAGAATCTTTTGAAACCCTGGACATAGTCTCCTTATATAATGGCACCGATTTTGATATTTTTGTTCAGAATATTTCCATCCTTCCGGATCCATCCATATATAATCTAATAGATACAACATCATCTGACCTTCAGAACACTTTAGATTTGGTCACATCGTTGAATAAGACTTCTTTGATTGTTTCATCAGTGGCCACTCAGAGTCAGAACTCGACTATTCTGGAAGGGTTAATTGATTTGACTGACAAGGCTTTGAACAAGTCAGATGATGTTTTTTACAATGATCTAGAGATTGGAAAACGACTTAGTGAAAGCATGGAAAAAGCAGTTGCCAAAATAAGTCTTGACAACTTGTACAATAACCAATTTATCAAGAATTATTCAAATTTTTTTATTAAAACAAATTTAATTTACAACTTTTCATTAAAAGATACAGGATTTATTCTCGCAGGTAAGAATAAATTAATTTTTGGAAAAAATAAATTTAAAAATCTGCTTTTGACCAGAGAAAATGATGTTTAATTTTATAATCTTTCTTTTGAAAAATTTACATTTGAACATTTTACCAAGGTTTGGCAGAAGATAGTACCGAAATAGATGATGAAATATTTTTAAATACAAACAATTTAAATAATTAAATAATTCTGTCATTCAAAGACTGATTAAAACTTTTTTTATTCAGATTATTTTAAAATTTAAATGTAGGTGAAAAATATATATATGAAATTATATTTTCAGAATAGATCTAAATTTTTGTATGATAAATCAGGTTTTTAATTCAGTTGTATCTAGAAAAGACCATTAAAGAAAACTATGAACATTGTTTTAAACTGAATAGAAACTGTTTTCCCCAATTTTTTTTGTATAGATAATTTATTTTAATAAAAAATATGTAGATAGTTAATTATTAAAAAAATGCCCATCAGTGGCAATGACATCCTCTCATTTCAGTTAAACAGAACAAACCAAAAAATTAATAACTTTAAATGCTAAATGGTTTTATTTCTTCGTTTTTGATATAATTGTTTTATTTATCAATTTTTTCTAAAGAGCCCCAAATCATTAGCATGTTAATATTTGTTATATTTAATCAAAGTAAAACAATAAACTTTTAAAAGTAATTAAAGAATTCAAAGGATAATAAAATTAGGAAAAGAGGCATTTTTATTAAAAAAAAATAATTTTTTTTAAATATTTTTTATATTATTTTCTGTTATTTTGTCTCAAACAAAAAAATATATAACAATCTCTAGCCTTGTGCATATCTGTCAATCTAATGCCTAAAAATTTTTTTAAATTTTCAAAAACCTGAACTGGCAGAATTTTTTTTACCAACTAAAAAACTGTTAAATTATGATGTCTAATTTTGTAATCTTTCTTTTGAAAAAATTTACATTTGAACATTTTACCAAGGTCTGGCAGAAGATAGTACCGAAATAGATGATGAAATATTTTTAAATGCAAACAATTTAAAGTATGATGTCTATTTTAACAAAGATTCAATTCAAGATCTTATTTATAACAACCAAACGCCACGTCTGTCCTTCATAGCATACAATTCACCAAAGCTTTTCAAAAGTTCCAGAGTATCTGAATTGAACCAACTTGAAAATTGCATTAAGCAAACATTGTTGACCATGAACGTCTTATCGGCTTCATCTTTGCATCAATTATCGCCTAGAGACGATTTGGTAAATATCATTTTCCCAAAGCAAGAAGTAATTGCATAAAAATAAATGAGAGAAATTTTTACCATATTTAACCTAGATAGAGGAAAAGTGTTCTAAAGTAAAATATGACCATATTTGTGTGTATTGGGATTATTTTGTCAATGATTGGAATTCAGAAGGATGCAAGTACATCCCGATAGGAAAAAATGCCAAACTGGTTCACAAGTGCATCTGCAGCCATCTATCTCATTTTGCTATCTTATTTCTTCCACAAGACTTTAAATTTCCTCTCCATTTAGAACAAATTTTATTCATAAGTTCAATGGTCGGGATCAGCCTTTCAATCCTAAGTCTCCTAATAACAATTTTCAATGAATTATTATTGTAAATATTTTTTGTTTTCTTTTTTTATAAAATTTATGTCGGATTTTTATAGAATGATAAATCCGACAAGATTTGGAAAAGCCTCAAATGGTATCATTTTCTCCAGACAAAAGAAAATGATAAAAGAATATCTGATTTTGTTTATGATTTGGTGTATTTCTTTATTAATGATAAATATTGTGTTCATTGCATTCGGAGTCACCAAACGAGAGAATGATATGTTTCCGCGGGAAAAAGACTCCAGCTTTAGCCCATGCATGATAATTGGACCTTTGCTGCATTTTTTTTTGCTAAATTCATTCTGTCTTTCCATAGCCATTTCCATAATTCAATTTTTACTAATTTCCAAAAAATTTAGTTCATTTAATTACATTTTTGTAAAATCAATTATCCCTTCAATATTGATTCCGGCAATAGTAATTGTCTCTTTAATTACAAGTGACCAAAAGGCCTATTCGCGAGATTACCGTGATGATGGATAGTAATCTTTGGTTTAACTATTAAATTTCCAAGATGTAAAAGTTCTTTTAAAGCTGTTGGCTTCATGGTGAGTACCAATTGTTTGCGTTTATTTTACCAGTTGGAATTATCCTAATCTGCAATTTGGCTATATTTATTGTTGTATGCAGGATTCAATTTAAAGTAAGAGTTACAATACATAAGTATTTGCACATGAGAAAGGCTACAGAGATTCAGTTTAAAAAAAGAGAAACAATTTTTATCTTGATATGTTTTTTGAACTCAAGTAAAAAATTAAATTATACAATGATAATTCAAAAAAAATTGCTTTTTTATATATTATTTTGAATCTATCAAAAAAGGATATATTTTCTAGTATTTGGTCATCGTTAAGTCTTTTTTACCATCTTAAAAAACAGCCTAAATACTTAATACTCCCAACAGCTTCAACTTGGTATTTATTAATAAAATACTGTTCACTTGGGAAGTAGAATTTTGAGAGCAAAAATGGTCGTGTGAATAATTCTAGCATGAATACCATCATCATCTTATCTTTGAGCACAAAAATCACATTAATCACATATTTAACTTTAAGAAAATAATAAATTAGCCACAATTTTTTAAAATAAAACCTTTAATTTACCAAAAAAAGCTAAAAATGCGTCACCAACTTACTATTCTCTTAACTGGAGACAAAATTCAATTAATTGAACTTATTAATTAATAGTTTTAAGACCGCTTGATTATAACAGATTAAAAAAGCAACATTTTGACTCACCTTTATCTATATTTATAAAACAATATTAATTTTTTTAAGATATAACTTGGATTATTGGATTTTTTGTGCTTGTTCCATTTGATAAAATTGGAATGGACTTTTTCCGATATTTTTTCTCCATCTTGTTCTGCATACTCAATTGTGTTCACGGATTCCATATTTTTTATGTCTATGTCCTAATATCAGATAAACGAAGAAGCCTATTGAAAGAAAAGTTAAAAAATGTATCTAACAGATTTAAACGATTGTTTATTAAGAAAAGATAATTTTTATTAAAAATAAATTTATTGTTCAAAATGTAATTAGGCATTGAATAAAGAAAAAGTTAAATGGATTTTATTTTTGCCTCACTTGTTCCAAAAAAATTATATGAATATGGCGGAAGGTTTTAGGCAGCCACTTGGCCGGTCCTAATTTTTAGACCGTATAAAAATACGGCTAAGTATACGGCATTAACTAATTTTTGTAAAAATAAAAAAAAAAGATATCTTATTAAATTATATTATTTGTTTAAAAAAAATAAGTAAATTTAAAAAGATTTATTTAAAAATTTATTAAAATAAATAAAACCAACATTATTAGATTAAATAAAATATGAAGAATACAAAAAAAAAACTATTGAAACTAAAAACTTTTTTTAAACAAAGGCAGGTATTTTTTGGTATATCAAATTTTAATTTAATTTTACACTTTTTTAATACTTATCTTATCGTTTTTAATAAAGCTGTATCTAAATTTCTGGTACGAAAATTTATTTCTTTAAAGCTAAAATATTATTTAGTATTTGTTTGAATACACTGAAGTCTATACTATTTTATTTTTTCAACTTGGC
>JAESIW010000020.1:349667-360362 GCA_016802295.1 Brachionus rotundiformis
GGTATTTTTTGGTATACCAAATTTTAATTTAGTTTTACACTTTTTTAATACTTATCTTATCGTTTTTAATAAAGCTGTATCTAAATTTCTGGTACGAAAATTTATTTCTTTAAAGCTAAAATATTATTTAGTATTTGTTTGAATACACTGAAGTCTATACTATTTTATTTTTTCAACTTTGCTTAATTTCAACTTGTGTATAGTCATATTTAAAAACACGTTAAAATAATTGCATTCATATTTTAAAATGTACCATCACTACAAGTAGCTTCAATTCAATTCAGCCACCAGCTTAACAATCGAGCAGAGAAGAAAGAGAGCAAGACCAAAAAATGGTACACCTGCTTTACAAATTCAGCCACGAGAGACACAAGATGTACCATTACTACAACTAGCTTCATCAACACAGCCACCAAAAAAAATAAATTAGATATGTATAGATCAAAATTGTTACGGTGAAAAATATCAGACTTAAGCAAACAACATAATTTAATAAAATATCGTATTTTTGGCCGCATTTTATACGGTCCTAAAATTTAGACCGCAAAAAGACCGAATTCGGGACCGTCTGTATCAAGGTTGGCCGGATTGTGGTCCCCTTGTACGAATTCCAACACTATTCATTATTAGGTATCTTGAAGTTGATGATCGATTCAAAATATCATTTCAATTCGAAGGTTTAGATATTAGAATTTTTTTTTAATTTAATTTTTTTATTTATGTAACACAAACATACATTTTATGTAAACTTAGAAAATAAATAATTTTGTAAAATAATTTCTCAACTTGATTTATGAGATCTAGTTCTTGGTGATGACGTATCAGAATGGGAAGAGGCCACTAGTGGCATGCCTCAAAGGTCAGTTTTGGGCCCTATTTTTTTATTATTTATTTAAACGATCTTTTGGATTCTATTAAAAGTCCATGTTTATCTTACGTAGACGACTTGAAAATATTGAGGGTTGAATTAACTGACTGGACAGCAAAATGCTCTAGTTAATTAAATGTATTAAATTATAAAAAAATGAATAATGATCGAAATAGGAATAAAATTGGATATACAGTTCCAATCTTGGATAGGACAGAGACTCTTAAAGAAACTGTTGAAGAAAAGGACCTCGGTGTTGTTGTATCTAATGATCTAAAATGGAACAAAAAATGTTTAAAGTTATAAGACAACAGAAAGTTGCGTTCGTGTGTTTGGACAAAGAAACTTTTATACTATCGTACATAGAACTTGTCAGACCGCATCTTGAATACGCTTTAAGTGTTTGGAACCCTTCAACGAAAGCTAGCATAAACATCAAAACTGCTAAGGGCTTAAAAAGGCTAAGGGCTTTGGACTTAATGAGCTTAGAAGATCGTATATCAAGAGGGGATCTTATTCAAATGTTCAAAATAGTAAACCGTTTCAAATTGGAATATTTTACCGGAAATTGTTGTTAACTCAGAGACAATTAATGCCTTTAACGCGGGTATCGACAGAGAAGTGTTTGATATATAAAAACGAAAGAAAGGAAAGAATACCACAGCTCCTGTTGATTAACTTTGAAATTGAAAAAATAAAAATAAAAAGTTAACTATATTTCTTTATTTAAAATAAAACCAAAATTTTTAGTAAAAATTTTGATAAATTTTTCTTTTAAAAATAAAAATAAAATTTTTTTTTAAAGTAATGTTAAAATATTTGTTTTTTTTTAATATTAAAAATTTTAATCAAAATAAATATAAAATTATAAATATATTTTAAAATTTCTTTTAGCTCTTAGCATTAAAATAGTTGACTAATTTTTAATAATTTTAAGTTTCACTTTTTAGTATCTAAGTTTAAAGATTTTTCAAAAGTTTTATAATTTTTCACAATTCTCACAATATTTATCAACATTTCTACTATTTCGACAAGGCTCAAAAAACTTGCTCCCAGATACAGACCAAACTGACCACCTTAATTGAATAAATATTCAAAAAAATCTTGTTTTAATTCTCTTGAAGTGAAAAAAAAATTACCAATTACACCCATAAGGGTATCAAATGTAAATGCTGGGCTTTCCGAAACATACATATACTTCAAATCATCATAATAGACCGAAATCATTAAGATAGACTCTCTTATTTCCTCTTTTGTTGGAATTTTTTTCAATGTAATGCCAAATGATGTATCATTTTTTGGATTGATTTCCTCCGATTCCTCAGAAGAAGAAGATATGTCGTTGAACACTTCTTCAGGTTTGAAAAAATTTTTTGGATTGTACTTTTGGATAAAATTTGGCTGCTTTTGTAAAATATTGGAATAGTACTCACTTGGATAGTAAGCCGAGCTCACTGTCTTTATATAACTAAGCGAATCACATTCATCTGGACAGTACTTTTCGCATAAATCTCCCAAATCTAGCCTATCTAGTAGGTCTCTTTCATTTTTGGTACAATTTAATGAAATTTTATCATGGCATATTTTTTGACTGTCATTAGCAATCGGAATCTTGGGATCAGCACATCCACAATTTGGTATTATCTTCTCATACTGCATGCATATCTCAAAGCACAATCTTTGGGAATATCTGGACAATTTAAGTGTATAGTTAAAATATAAAGAATCAGCTGAAGTTGCTTTTTCAGAATTTTTTTTACAGTCATTAAATGGCTTTGGTAGTTTAGAGTAATTAGTTCTGGTAAAGCCAATGTATGCAGAGCTTCCTGTGCCAATATAAACCCCTTCATACTCCATCAAAGGCCGAATGCCTCGTTGATGAATGGCAACTTTGATTCCTTTGTTTATAGTGTAGTAGTCGTGAATCCCACTAGCTCCGGTGAAAATTTCCAAATTTAAGCCGTGGGTAGGCCCGGTCTTGCTTGTGACTAGTGGTGATTTTTGGTGTCCCTTGGAATCAAACAGTGAATTAAATGTGTAGCAATTCCCATACTCGGAATCATGGAACCAGCTAAATGCACTCGAATTGCATTCCTCATGGTCAAAGTAGCAACTAATTAACATTGTGTCTATGGTAAAACCAAGTTTTTCCAGTTGTTGAGGAGTTAATTTTTTGTCCGAACTTGCAATAGCCTTGAGTAAGCTGGCAATATCGTCAACCATTTCGTAACTAAATGTTTCCTTGTTGGATGTAATGATTGGTGCTATTGAGTTTAAATTGAGTTTCTCAATTAAATATTGACCAGTTGTTGGCTCTGAAGCTGCGTCAAATGGATTTAAATTGCAGAATGTCACAGAGGGAAATTCAGCAGTGGATCCGGACACAATTTGATTGCTTACAATTACTTCATGGGCAGAAAATCTTGTTATTGAAGCAATTACGGCTTGATTGAAATTTTAATTTTAATTAAAAAAGACTTGTTTTTTTACTTGAAATGCAGTAAGTCGAAAATGTTACTAAAATGACCACCCAACATAGTTTTAATATTATGCTGTCTGATTTGACTATGTTGGCAAATCCGTGGTTAGTTGTATTTTCGCACCAATCTACCAGACATTCTTTGATTTTTTCCTTTAACTCTTCGCTCTCATCAAAATGCCTATGGAGTGATTTTTGGATGCTGTTTGGCTCTTTTTTTGTCGCTGGCTCAACAGTCATGTCCAATTCCAATCTTATAAAATTTTAATTTTGCTATCAATTTATTTTATTTTCAAATTTTTTTATTTTCTCTAAAGTATTTTATATTCATAGTTCAAATAAAAATACTGGTTTTTAAAATTGTTGGAAATTTAGGAAGGAAAACATTAAAATAAATGTTTAATTTTTTTTAAAAAAGCTTACTTATTTATATTTATTAAGCGGATATTTTTAAATGAATAAGCAAAATAGGTTTTGCCCCAAAGATATAATTTATGGTGATTTCATAATCTCAATCAAGATAAATAATTTTTTTATTTTAAATATTCGATTTTTATATTAACACTTCTTCTTGAACTTGATATTGTTAATATAAAAAATTCAAAAATAATTTTTTATTGTTTTGTATTTTAAACTGTTTATTAAAATAAGCATTATTTATTGACCAAAAATTGGATCGACATGGTTACTGGGTTACGAAGAAATTTATCTAAAAAAAAGGGAAAAAGAAAACCAAAATTGAATAATTATTATTGAAATTAAAAGAAATTAATAAATATTAACATTCATAAGTAAAATTATCGGATGCTGCTTTTTTTGGTGATAAACTAAATGTTTTAATTTTAATTTTAATTTTTTTTAAATCGCCTAAATGGCAGTCATTGAATTGAAATTATTTTGAAAAGTAAAACATCTATATATTTAAATTAAATTTTTTGAGTTTGTTTACAAAATTAATTGACGAAGACTTCTGCACAGAAAGATCAAGTCATAGTAAAAGGAGTCATAGTAAATACCGACATGAAATGGTGTAAGCAAATATGTGCTTCATCGGCAAGAGTAGACAGAATTCTTGGGCAAGTATTAAATGGTTTCAGTAACCATGATTCAAGTATTATAAAAAAAATGTACACAAGTCTAGTTCGGCCCCATCTCGAATATGCACTCTCAGTTAGGAATCCATACCTGAAGAAAGATTTTGATACACTTGAGAGAGTACAGAGAAGAGCTCCACAAAACATGAATGGATTTAGTGAGCTAATTTATTCAGAAAGACTCAAAAAACTGAATCTTAGAACACTTTCGACAAGAAGGAGACGCGGTGATCAAATACAAATGTACAAGTTCATGAATGGACTTGACGAGATGAGTTGGTATAGCGAAAATTCGGAAGGTGTAAGTAAATATAATACAAGAGGTACTTTTCAAAGAACTCTTTGAGCACATTAGAGCGCTGCAATATACTTATATTGTGAGGGCTCCACACTGCTATGGCTATTTCAAGTGTTGTCTTACAAATGCACTGATCGATTTAATAACAATACCGTAAACTCTTGTTTACTACCCCGGGGTACAAGTATGGTTTTAGCTATTGCCCCACCACCATAATATATACTAGAAGCCCTGGGTTTTTCAAAAAAAGTTTCATTATAACTCCGGGATTTTAATTTAAAAAACTTTGAAATACTTATATGAAGTTTAGCTGAATTTCATCATAACCCCAGTGTGTATTATAAAAAAATTTTTTATAGTCTCATGGGATTGAAATTTTCAAAATAATACACACCCATGAGCTTAAACTTTTTAAGCTGTAAAATTGCACACCCGTGATCATTATTTCATCATTCTAAAATAATTTTCAAGACTTTAAAACAGATCATTTGTAAAAAGAATTCGGTTAATTCGTATTCGTAATTCTTAAAATTTTTTTCGTTTAATCTTTCATTTGTAAGCTCATCAAAAATTAATCAATTATTTTTGCATTTTTTTCTTTTTTTTCTGTGAAGAATCGAATTTTTTTTCAAAAAATTTGAATTCTTCATTATATGCCCATTTAAATTATTAAATAATTTTTTTTTACCCCGGGTTTCTAATTTTTTTTCCAAAATAAAAATCAGTATTGAATTATTTCAGCATTATTTTAATCGATTTTTCATTTTAAATTGAATTTTTATCAAAAAATTTATATTTTCTTATCTTACAAGCGGACCCCAATCCGGCCAAAAAATTTTTAAAGCTTGACAGTCCAATTTTTAGATCGTATAAAAATGCGACATTAATAAAACTAAAAAAAAATATTTTATTAAATTATTTTATTTGTTAAAAATAGTTTTTAGTTTTAGGAGTTTTTTTTTTAATTTTTACATTTTGTTTGTTTTTATTAATTCTTAAATAAATCTTTTTATATTTAGTTATGTTTTTTTAACAAATATTAATAAAATAAAAAATTATAAAAAATTTTCTTTTTTTAATTCCTTAATTTAATAAATGCTGTATTTTTGACCAAGCTTACCGGCCCAGTGACCGCCTGAAACCGTCTGCCGAATGGACCGGATTTGTCTGGCCGCATCCAACACTACTTATTTAATACTAAAAAATAGTTGAATAAATAATTAATAAAATTTATTTTTATAATAATATAATTTAAAATTATAAAAACCTAAAATTTTAACTCAAATAATAATGATATGTAACTCATTTTGGGAACATTTGCCAAAGCTTACTGACTGATGAAAATTCAGGTTATTAACTGCCCACTTAAGTAATAAATTTATAAAGAAAATGATCTAGGGAATTGGGCTGGTTACCAAGTGAATGCAAAATAATTGGATTTTCAAAGCTCGATTATTTAGATGGTTTAGAAACAAAGAATACCTTTCAGAATTTTAACTCCTATTACTTTTACTGTTAATGATTTTTATTTGTCATATTTAATCATAACAAACGATATGAGAAAAAAATTCATAAAAATAAATCCAAGCTGAAGTGACAGTAGAAATATTTTTTTAGTTTATCAATTTAAGAAGTTATCCTTCTATTACTAATATTTTTAAATAGAGACTTGATAAAGCTATTGAATGAATTTTTTGACAGAACAGATAATTAAAATATTCAAATAATTTTTTATTTTAATTTTTTTATCTTTTTTATTTTATCTTTAAATAAAAATATAAAACAAAGAAAAAAGCTAAATTTTAACATAAAATGGAAATTGAGTACAATTTTTTCATTATTTTTTATTCAATTGGTACATTTTTTGGACTTGGTGATTTTAATGAGTTTGATTTTACCAATTCTAATTACGAATCACTACAATTGAAGTTCGAATGGAACCACCAAAATGAATGCAACTTGACCAGTCTTTTCCAAGACAACCTTGTTCCAGAGGGCTGCATTGCAGTCCAAGACACACTTCAAATAACAGCTGAATACTCATTTGTGTCAATGAATTATTCAGAGAGCTTTTTGCCTCTTGATTTTGAGCTGAACTTGGACATGCTCGTGGAAATGAGAGCTTCGATTGATGACCCTAACCAGGACATATTTTTAGTGTGGCACACAATGAACAATACATTTTATTTTATTGGTGCTGATTCCAATAACTCAGACCAACAAAAATTTGATCTTTTCCTAAAATTTTATGAAAATGATGAGCAATTTGGCATTATACTTTCTGAAAATATTCAAGTAAAATATTCAAATGGGTGGATCACAGTTGCCAATTTCGATTATGATTTAGAAGATGTTTTTATACGAATATATAATGGTACTGATAATTCAGTCGATCTTCCGCTAATAGACAACACTGTTAATGTAGCTGATTTTTTTGATTCAGACCAAGAATACTTAAATGTATCATTGAATGGATTTATTGACATTGTGGATCTTAATGCTAGAAATGAGTTGATTCTAATACAATTAAGTAATGTTTTTTTGGAAAAATTGCACAAACTGGTTTAATTAAATTTTTAGATGGCAGAATTTTTGATTTGGTAGAAAAACCGTTTCCAGGAGTTTATTTTGAAACTAATTTTAACCGGACAAGATTACAAATTGAAACTAGCATTAGACAAATAGATAAAGTCGCAAGTAGATAATTTATTTTTATTCAATTGTGTCTAAATTTATAAAATGTCCGAACAAAAATTTAGATCAAACTTTTTCCAGTGTACAAGCCCAAGAAACAGATGCATCATTTGAAACTGATGGAACAATTTTTTATACAAGTTGTAATATATTATTTTTATTCATTAATTAAAAAGGCTAATTTTTTCTATAGCAAGAGATATGTCAACCAAATATCGAACATTTATTACCACAAATGGTGTCCAAGCACAAACAGCAACTAAAATAGGTGTCTTTTTCAATTGTTTTTACAACTTTGTTATCTTGGCTTCTGTAGCTATTTACCATTTAGTTTTAAATTTTAAAGAATTTATTTAAATTATGCAGATTTTAAAATAGCTAATTTAATTTAATTAAAACTATGTCAATTAGTGATCATACTTGGTTAAAAGGCTGCTGAAGTTCATATTAAGCTTTCTAGAATTTTTATTTTATAGAAAATTTTTTACCATAATTTAGATTTTGTTTTAAGTAAAAAAGGAAAATTATTATTCAAAATATTATAATAAAAATAATATATATAAAGCAAGACTAGCTTGCGGAGGTGACCCACTAGGAGGTCACCTATGGTAGCTCTTTGCACATAACACATAGAAAAATACTAAAAAAAGGAAATCCTTTTTAAATTTTAGGTCAAAATAAGAGTTAAGATTTTCGATAGAAAAAGCTGTAAGAGAAAAATTTAATAAATAAATGCTCATCTTCAGGATAGTTGACTGGAAGGCTGTTGTGTAGTCAAGACAATTAGTTGTCCTAGCGGCTGTCAGCTGATTTTTAGTTTATTATTCAGGAGACGATCCTTAAACATTAGTTAACTGTATTTTAGAAACATGTTAGCTAAACCTAATTTTAAACTAACACGAGCTAGTATTTATTCTTCATGGATTCTTTTACTCAAAGGAAAATTCAAATAAAGATTATTTTAGCGAACAAGCTTAGTTCTTAATTTATTGAGGAATAAATTAGTTATTGGCTTAAGCGTGGGGACGTAAGTTGGGCGTGTGCAAAATTGAACAGAAGGCATCGTATCCGTTCTTGAATTTGTTGACGGAGTAGGCGCCTGTCACCCCTGGCAGGGCGCTCCACTCGTTGACTATTCTGTTGGTGAATTTTTTGCCCGTTGTAGACAGTTGGTAGAGGCCTGACCGGACAATCTTCTTGCATGACCTCTGATACCTCTGGCGGGTCCGGGTTGGGATAGAGAACTTGCGGGAACCGAGAGTTCACCCAGCTCACTTTGTTGATGCCTTTGGTGAGTTTGAACATCTGTATCAGGTCTCCTCGCTCGGCGCTCAAATTAGCTAAAATTAAAATCAAGGGTATAAATATCTTTCTAATGAAAAGGAAAACAATTTTTATTTTTAAAAAAATTTAAATTAAAGTAAGAAGTGCATTTATGGAATTAAAATCTTTAAATTCTTGAAAGTCTTTGGAAAAATTTTGATTGTGATATCTTCTTCACTTGCTTTTCCATTGATAATCATTGTATGTTTGCCTATTGTTGGCTGGGTAGACAATCTTGATAAAATTGGCTTGATTGGTTCCCAAAGAAACATCCGAAACAGGCTAACAAAGGCTAGAACTGGTCGACGTTTCATGTCTTAATAGGATTAGAAGTTTGAAACTGGATAAGTCTTTTTTCAATTAAGTAGTATAATTTCAAAGCTTTTTTTGAATCATTTCTTTTATGGTAACCTACATATAATATTTGCGGCCACATAAACCAGAACGATTTTTGACTTGACAGGTTGTTTTTTCTGACACTAATTGTCATATTCTGGTCAGTTAGCACTAAATAATAGTCAGCATCCTCTAATGAGTCACTAACATTCTTAGCTTACAGTGATGATTTGTTACTAGTGTTTTTACCAAATTTTACGAAAATTTACGAAAAAATTTCGAAAAAACTTGTAAAAAAAAACGCCAAAGCCGTTTTTTAGCATTTTTGTTTTTTAGAACTTTGAGAAGCTAAATTTGAGTAAAAATTGGTAAAAATGTGTAAAAATTTGTAAAAAAATTAAAAATTCAATCTCTTCTTTATCTCTAATATGAACTAATAAATATTTCAAAGTTAAAATTAAAAAAATATGTGAAAGATTTTTGAATAAAACTCTAAAGATTGACAGAGAAATTGCACTTTGAAATTTAAAAGTTTTTAATTTAAAAAAGAATGGTCACGTTCAGGACCTTATTTCTCTATGTTCTTTGAAGGTCTGAACCAGTGTTGTACAAAGTCGTAAGGTCAAAAGCAAGTCAAGTCATATGACTTGACTTTAAATTTTTTTTTTTAAAGTCAAGTCATTTTACTTGACTTGAAAATTTTTTTTTTCAAACAAAAGTCATCAAAATTGATTTGAAACTTTTTTTTTAAAAAAATTTTTATATTACTTAATGGGATTAAAAAACCAAGAATTCTAATATTTACTAAAAGATGACGCTTTTCATTTATATGTTGAAACGACTAACCAGATGTTTTATTTTTTTCTAAATTCAAATATATAAACAAAATTTTAATAAAAATATGAATTAAATTAAACAGGAACCCCAAACCTGTGTACCGTGCTTTTCTAAATTTTTTTATTAAAAATTTGTTTATATATTTGAATTTAGAAAAAAATAAAACATCTGGTTAGTGGCTTCAACATATAAATGAAAAGCGTCATCTTTTAGTAAATATTAGAATCCTTGGTTTTTAATCCCATTTAGTAATATAAAAATTTTTTTAAAAAAAAAAAGTTTCAAATCGATTTTGATGACTTTTGTTTTAAAATAAAATTTTCAAGTCAAGTCTTTAACTTGACTTTTATTAGACTTTAAAAAGACTTTTTTTTTTTGACTTTTGCGCAAGTCTGGTCTGAACGTAATTTTACGTAAATTTGGTAAAAACACGAGTATCAAATCATCACTGTATCTTTTTTTAATAATTATGTGACATTCAAGCAAGTATGTTTGGGTAATCAATGTTATGAAAGTATTTAAACCAAATTTTGTACCGAGAAGAAATTTTTCTCTATTGTTTTTGGTAAAATTGTCTTACAACAAATTTTTTATTAAGATATGTGCAAAAATAGATATTTAAAAAAATAAAAATAAATAAATAATTAGATATTTAATAAATTTAATTAAGTAATGTTGTTTTTGAAGTGAAAAATTATTTGGTCATAACTTATTGACCAACAGTTGTTATTGGTGGTGGTTGGAAGCTGATTATCAGCTGATTATT
>JAESIW010000020.1:361507-463639 GCA_016802295.1 Brachionus rotundiformis
CAAACTTTTTCCAGTGTACAAGCCCAAGAAACAGATGCTGAAACTGATGGAACAATTTTTTATACAAGTTGTAATATATTATTTTTATTCATTAATTAAAAAGGCTAATTTTTTCTGTAGCAAGAGATATGTCATCCAAATATCAAACATTTATTACCACAAATGGTGTCCAAGCACAAACATCAACTAAAATAGGTGTCTTTTTCAATTTTTTTTACAACTTTGTTATCTTGGTTTCTGTAGCTTTTTACCATTTAGTTTTAAATTTTGAAGAATTTATTTATATTATGCAGATTTTAAAACAGCTATAATTAAAACTTAATTTAATTATAACTAAAATGAAGAATCTAAAAAGAAGGACTATGATCCATTCTGAGTGGCCTGAGGACTTGCTCAAATAATATTTTAAATAATAATAATAATTAGATATTAATTTGAATTATTTTTGATATTTAAAATAATTAGATACTGTAAAAAAATATCAGATAATAATTAGTATTTTATTAGATACAGCTTTGAAAATATGAGCCATAATTATTTATTAATTCTTTTTTAATTATAATTTAAGATTTCATACAAATAAATGAAACTATTCGAAAGTCAAATACCACAATAGAAGTTTTTTGGACTTCTCTTCTGGGAGATGCCAATTACACATTAATTTGTACACTCAACAATGTAACAGAGATAAGAAATTTTACCACAAATGTTTTAAAAAGTGAATGTGCATTTGATTCAATCATATCCGGTTCTACAATCAAAATAAGATTATTAGCTACAACTTTTGATTCTTTCTATGAGTCAAATGATCATTTATTTCAAATAAGTATGATAAAAAAATATTTAATTAAAAAAAATAAAAAAATAAATTGTTATCAAGAACCTGACCCAGTAAAATATTTGTCTCAAATTAACATTACAGCTTATTCAGTCAAATTGTCTTGGGGAAAGCCAGATGGATATTTTGATGCATTTTATTTGAAACTGATGGGTCCATCCACAGTCAACTTTACTTTTGAGCCTAATGTAACATCTATAACTATTTACCATCTATTAGCCGACAGCAGCTACAATGCTTCTATTTCTGTGCTAAGCAATAATCTCCAGTCTAGCTCTATAACCAATAATTTCTCAACTTTAATTGTGGAAACCATTTATAATTTGGATATTCAGGAGTTGTCTCAAGTAAACTATTCATTAGTACCAAGCGAATCATTGATTGCGCTGGCAGATGTTACTTCCCAAAAATTTCAGACTAAAAATTTTACCTTAACCAAAGAAGCTTTGAATAAAAGCTCTATAATAATAAAAGAAATAGCTAATAAGACCAACAATGGAACAGTGATGGTAAAAATGTTGGAATTTTCGGACACTGCTTTCAATCAATCAGATGAATATTTTGAAAATGATTTGGAGCTGTCCAGTCGTTTGAGCTTGAGTTTGGAAAAATTAGCCAGCAAAGTAGCTGTACAAAATCAAACTAATAACCAATTTGTGTCTAATTATTCGAATTTTTATCTAAAAACAAAACTAATTTCGGAAAATTTCTCCTGGTCAGATCTTTCATTTACATCAAGTAAAAAATTTCCATATTTTATTTATTTTTTATCTAAATTATCAAGATATGACAAAAAACTATAGCAATATGGATGAAATAATCTTAAATTCAGACAACCTAAAGTATGATGTCTATTTTAACCAGGATTCAATTCAAGATCTTATTTTTAATAACCAAACACCACGTCTGTCCTTCATAGCATACAATTCACAAAAACTATTCAAAAGTTCCAGAGTATCTGAATTGAACCAACTTGAAAATTGCATTAAGCAAACATTTTTGACCATGAACGTCTTATCGGCTTCATCATTGCATCAATTATCGCCAAGAGACAATTTGGTAAATATAATATTTTCAAGACAAGAGGTAAATATTATCTTTTTTATTTAAAATTTTTTTTGTTCCATATTTGAAGTTTGAATCCAATAAATTAAAAATTGGCAAAATGTTTTTTAAAAAATTTGATATTTTAATTTCTATATTTTGTTGTAAAAAAATAATGAAATTAAAAAAGATTTTAATAATTAACAGGTATCTGACAAAAAGCATGAATTTGACCAAAGTTAGATGGTTAAATGGTTGCCCTAGTAACTCATATTCTAAGTAGAACCATTAATACATTACTTTTATATATTTCGATGCCATTTTCCAAAGCTTAATTTTTGGACTTTATCTGTTCCTTCGACATCAATAAATGGAAAATTTTCAACCCTATTATTTCATATACAATTAATAAGTCTATTAAGCAATAATTAATAATTTGGACAAAAACATACATGTTAAAAGGACTTTGATGGTATTTTTATGTATAATTAAGTGGGCATGTAACTTTTAATTATGTTATTAATATTAAAATAAAAAACAAAATCACTGTACTAAAGAACAATTGTATTTTTTTATTTCTATTATTATAAAAAAGGTACATAAATAAAAAAAGTAATACAATTTATATCAAATTAGAACGCAAAATAATTAAACATAGACAAAAATTATATTCAATTTACTTTTTTTATCGCGTTTTTTTCAACTTAGGGCTGTGAAGTAATGATTGAGGTCTCTTCAAGACGAATTTTTTTCGATATTGGCTCTTGTACTGGCGGATCGTCAGAAATTGATTCTTCATATACGCTGCTACCCAAATCATTTACAATTTGAGCCTCATTTGGCTGACGAGTTAAGGCATTGGTTATAGCTTTAGGGCGACCTGGACGACGCAAGTGGGATGTGGAATGTTCTTTGCTAATTCTTTTATGTAATAAAGTTCTTTTTTAGGAAAAGTTTTAGAGAACTGTTGGGTGAATAAAAACTTAGTTAGCCGAGAAAAGACAGATCATTTATAATTCTTAAGCCAATCTTTGCAGCTACAAATATTCAAAAATTGTCTTCTCGCTGACTCTCTGATGACATAATTCGTCTTTTGCTCTTCTCATTTTGAATGTTCATGAACCCCGTTAGTCATTTTAACGATGATAGAGTCGTTAAAACTATTAAGCTTTAGACGAATTGTACATTTAGTAGTTTGATACCTAATGACATCGCCAGGCAAATTTTATGTCGTTATCGGCAAAAGTCATAGCTAGATGTCCTATAGCTGATTCTATGTTACGAAAACTACAGAAAAGGAGGTAAACTTTTACCTTTCCTCTAGTTTTTGTTCTGTTTCAATGAAGTTTTTTGGAATTTCTTCGATAAAAGACATTTTTTGAGTGGTGAATATTGTAAATAAACTCATCTTGTCGGAATCAGCTTTTGCAGTTTTTTAAGATATATATTTCTTTCAATTAGATCAAATTATCTTTCAAAATAAATAAAATATTTACTAACTCAATCATATTAGACTTTATTTAATTTTATTGTATTCACATATCTATATTAGCGAAAGGCATCTTTTGCTTTTGCTAGTATTTTTCTTAATTTTTTTATTTTTCCCATCGCTGTACCAATAATCCCTGTATATGCTTTTAAAGTGGCCTAAAAGGTTTCTCTCTGTATGGTATCAGAGGCTTTTTAAAGTTACATAAACAGCATACAGTTCCATTCCACGATCGGTTCTATGATGCATCCTGTGCTACATCTAAATCTTGCTAATTAAAACCAGAATTAGATTTCAGCATCACTTAGCTTGCGATAAATGTCGGTTTTCTGTCGGAACATCATAAAAAAGCCATGATATTCCTTTAATAAAATTAGGGTTGCTTAGTTATTAATTAAATTTCGAATTAGAAAAATTTAATTAAAATCATTTTTTATCATTAAAATTAGTAATTTATTGATTACAAATGATAAATAAATTTAAAGATTTTTGTTAACAGTGACCAAAGTCTTATGACCGCTAATATTTAATGTTTATTTTTTATTAATTTTAAAAAATAAAGAAATTTGACTTATTTATCTCAAATTTAGATAGAAGAAAAGTGTTCTACGGTGGACTACACTTTTGAATGCGTATTCTGGGACCACAATAACAGTGACTGGAGTCCAAAGGGATGTAACTACACTAAATTGGAAAAAAATGGCAAAATAATTCACAAATGCAACTGCAGTCATTTATCTCACTTCGCAATCGTATTTCTTCCCATGGGTTACAAATTTCCGGTAGTCCTAGAAAATATTTTACTCGTTGTCTCAATAGCAGGTATTATATTATCAATTTTCGGACTATCAATTACTATCGGTATTGATTTTCTCATGTAATTTGTTTTAAAAAATTAGAAAAAAACGAATATTTTAATAAATTTTATTTTCAAACTTAAGAAAAATACTGCCGTCAAAATATAAGGCTAAAATTGGAAATTCCTATTCAATGGGACAAGGAAAATTGGGCAAGAATTTTTTAATCTTATTTCGGCTTTGGTGCTGTACCCTGTTAATAATGAACATTGTCTATATAATTTTCACCACTACCAAACATGAGTTCGATTTTAATCCTTTTAGGAAAAACTGGGATTCCAAAGTCACAAAATGCATCACCATAGGTGCATCTTTTCACTTCTTTTTGCTGGCCTCGTTCTTTTTTTCAACATCTACTTCCTATCTTCAGTACACAATGGTCAAATATAGTTTCAAAGTTTACAATAACTTGTTTATAAAATTGTTTATTCCATCTATTAGTATTCCAGCACTAATAGTAGCATCTGTTATCATTGCGGACAAGAATGCCTACATGCGACCAGATGGATAGTAATTTTTAAAATTTTTTATCTCGGTGGCCAAGACTCATTAGCTCCTTGGCATGAAGATAATTAATTAATATTAAAAATATATATTTATTAAAATTATTTATTAGTTGTTGGCTCAATGGATCATATTTGATATTTACTTTTGTCATTCCTTGTTTTTTGATTGTCACAATAAATAGTGTCATTTTTTTAATCATCATTAAGCATCTTATTAAAACAGTCAAAGATAGAAGAAGATTGACAAATATTAAAAGCGAAAATGACATTAGATCAATTAAAAAAGAATTGTTATTTATAATATCTTGTTTTTTAACAACCGGTAAGTATTAAAATCTAAAAATTTCAGCATTTATCAGTTCTTATTTATGAAAAAAAAGAAATTACATGGCTACTTGGTAGCATGATTGTAGTACCTACAGTAGAATGGATTCATTATCTCACTGCATTCATTTTTTGTGCTTTGAATACCACCCAAGGCTTTTACATATTCATTGTAAACATTGTCATTTCCAAAGAAAGAAGGTCAAGATTAGCCCAAAAGCTCAAGTATGGATTAGAAAATGTTGAAAGTCACGTCTTAAATAGGCGATAAATGCAAATTTAATATTTATCTATACTAAAATAATAAAAATTTTGTGTTTTTTTATTAATTAGAGATTTAATTGTAATTTTATTTTTTTCATTTTTAAACATTTAAAATTTAAAATTTTTTTAATTTGAAAAAAAAAATTTTAAATTTATGAAAATAAAAAAAATTAATAAAAAATTGAACACCAAATGTTGAATACTTGATTGTTTATCATTCTATCACAAAACGATTAATTTAATTTTGAATAGAAAAATTCGAATGTTGGTTTATTTTTTCAAAAAAATAATTGTGACTGATGGAAATTATGATGACCATGTTGGTCGATCAGTAACAAAATTGGATATTTTCTGAATACATTCACTATCTTTACTCAATAAATAGAAAAGATTATCTATTCAACTTTTATTTAAAGTATTTGTTTGGCATCCATAAAGAGATGGTCAACTCAGAGAAGAAATAGAAATTTATTGATTTTGAAAAGCTATGCCTTAATTAAAAACCATAAAGATCCACAATTTTCTTTTAAGGTGGCATTACTAGATAGAAAAAACTATTTAACTATTTTTAAAAAATTGATTTTTTAATTGAAGAAAATTAAAAAAAAACAAGCAAAAAATATGCTAGCTCTTGAGTTATGATTGTGCTAGGACCAAATGATTGAATAAGGAAATCCGATGATGGTTTAGAAAACACAATGAACCAAAATCAAAAAAAGATTAGAAAAGTTTATGCAAAATTAATTATTAACTATTTTTTTTAGATAAATTTTACCATTTAAAATCTTAAGAAAACAAATTAAATTTCTATTTAAAATAAATGTTATTCATTTTAGAATTAAACTTATATTATTAATATTTTATTTTATTTATTTGAAGCAAATTAATTTCCTATGTGCCAGCACAGACCTATAAGAAAAAAAAAAGTAATTTAAATCAAAATTTCTTTGAAGTGAATTGCCTTGTTAATTATGGGAAAAATTGTCTATCTTTTCTAAAGCTTTTAAAGAATATTGATTGTATTTATATTAAATTATATTATACGATTGATAAATTAACAAAATTCAACTTATTTAAAAAGAAATAATTTTTTGAATAAATTTCTAGTCTCATAAGATAAAAATTAAATTATAATTGTTAAAATATATCAATTTTAGCCAGACCAAATTATTGTTTTGCTAGAGGCTTATCCAATATTTCAACTTTATCCTTTCTACGATTTTGCACAAAAATAAAAATAAAATGGAACAAAATTTCAAATAATTCAGCAAATGTCAAACAGCTCGCACCCAAAAAAAGCCCAAATTGTCCTCCAAGATTGCCAAGCAATGAGATAAAATCTAATTCTGGCAATTCATCAATTCTTTGAACTGTGTTCGAATCAAAATAGACATTCAATGACAAAACACTGTCTTTCACCTGTTGAAGTGATATGTTCTCATATGGAAATCTTGACCTAAATGCCTTGTTGGACAAAAGATATTTTGCTGTAGAATAACTTGGAAAGTTCGAAGAACCTTTAAAAATGTTGAAATAATTTAATTCACATTCAATGGGACATTTAGTCGAACATGATTTATAAAAGTTGCTCAAATTTTCTAAATTTTTTAAGCAATTAATTTTTTCATAAGATGATGAAAAATTTAAAGCTCCACAATTTTGAATTTTTTTTTCCCTAGCCTTGGCAAGAAAACATCCAGAAATACACATTCTTTGGTTGTAGCTGCCTATTGAATCAAATGTTTTTTTATACCAAAATGAGTCAAACTCATTTCGGTTTGAAGTATTAAGCACACAATTACTGTGAGGACTTGGCAATTTGTTGATGGTTATTTTATTTAGGATAAAATTGGTTTCAGTTCCTGTTGGAATGAAAAGACCTTCTTCGATGTATAAAGGCGGTGATGTGCGATTATGGACCACAATCAGAGCGCCGAATTTATCCTCCCAGCATGGTTGGTACTCAGGTGCGCCAGTGAACAGTTTCAATTGCAAACCATGTATAAAACCAGGTTTTTTGTATTTTTCTATTGGTATAGAGTGACCAGTTGAGTTTTTTCCATAATTAAAACTGTAGCAGTTTCCAAAAGAGGACGCTTTAAAGGGAAAAATATTGTTTCTATCACATGGTATGCCGTCATATTGGCATGAGATTAACAATTTATCTAAAGAAAAACCCTTAAGAGTTGGTAAGTGAGTGCCTAGCAAAATAATCGTCTGAAGGTATGAACAACTACTGAAGCTATCGAAGTCCTCTGTGTAGAGAAATGATTCATTCAGTAATTTGGTCACATTGTTAAAATTATCATCTATGGTAAAATCAATTGGATTTATGTTACAAAATGTTACAGCTGGAAACTCGCGGTCGAATGATTGCACAATTTCCATTCTGACAATGACATTAAACTGCAAGTAATTGGTGATTATTGACACAACTGAGTACACACAGTATGCAAAAAATGCCAAAAAAGTAGCAATCCAAAATATTCTTAGGACAATATTCTTGGCTTTAAAAGCGTTTGGAATGCCATGGATAGTGCTTGACTCAACTATCTCTTTAAACTTTTGATTGAAGCCTTTTCCAAACATTTATAGTATAACTTTAAAAGTAAAAAAAATGAAATTCTCAAGCTTGAATTTCATAAAATGATCTTGAAATTTTGAACAAAAAATGTTTAAATATTAATTTGAAAATTTATTAAAATTTTATTATTTTAAAATTAATTGAACAGTCTATCAGAAAAATTTAAGAAAAAAAATCATTAAAAAAATGAGTTTAATTTTTTATTGATTTCTTAGAATTTAATTTTTTCAAGTTTTTGTGTTTAAAAAAGTATCAAGAATTTTGCATCTTTTAATTATATTTTCTAATAAAATAAATAAATTTTGATCAAGTTTAAAAAAATAATATCATTAATTTATACATATGGGAATTTATAAATAATATGATTTAGTAAAAATAATTAGTTTCTTCTTATCATCTGAGCCGGTAATGTAAGCTTTTTCAAGCAAAGTAAAATTTTTGATCAAATTTCAGGCGCTCAATCTTGCTCAAACATTTTTAGATGCGCAATTAAATTTCATTGCATTTTTAGAAATTACAATCCTTTTTTTTTCAAAAGTTTGAAAATAAAGCTCTGAAATGTTAAAAGAATAAATTATAAAAATTTTACTTTGCTGCTTTTTCATCAATTTCATCAATAAATTACTTTCGGGAGTATTAATCAAAGATCACTAGCCCGGCAGCCTCAGGAACCTGTCACCCATCGCTCTCCTTAAAGACAACAGCCACCTATTTAATGAATCAGCTGCTAAAAGTTAATTAAAAATGATAAAAATGAAAAATTATATATAATAAAAATGGTCATTTTTCATGGTCAAATATGCAACCAAAGGTGAAAAAGCTGGTCAGGCACTTTGTCAATTGTTTAAAGATATTATTCAACCTTCAGCGATTGAAGACAATCCTAGTACAAAAATGAGATCTCTTATGATTAAATCTATTGCAAGAAAACGTGATATCAAACAATGCTATCAAGATTATTATATAATGAACCATTATACAATCCTTCATTTAATTACTTTACAATTTCAACTGAAATCGATTCTAGAGAACTAAATTTAAATGTAAACGATGATGATGACTAAAAATTCTTTAATTGATTATTATGCAAATAGAAAACAAATAGACTTAATTAAAAATCAGTTATTTAAAATTGATAATCCAATTTCTTTCGTTAAATATTTTAAAATTGGCTAACAAAAATAAACTACCAACTAGAGTCGAACAAGAAAAAACCATATGTCATTACCTTACCTAAAATAAAATACAATCCAGATGACATTGAAATGTATAAAATTTATTGTTATCACCAAACGATCAAATATAGTGATCGGGATATTTCAAATATTAATGAGATCAGAAATAAAAATATTACAGAATTGTCGAAACAATTAAAAGAAGTCAGAAAAATCAATGGATGATTTTATCCCTAATTGGTCCTAGTATTAACAACGACGAAAACGAAGAAGTTGATGATGTTAACCCTGATACCACTCATGATTTTTTATCTCACAGGCAAAACTACAAAGAGGAAGTGTTAAAAATTTTCGAAGGGATTTATATAAAAAATGAAAAAAAAAATATAACGAAGATGATGATGATAATTATAATGGTGTACCAAATATATTTGAAAGCGACTTAAATAAAGATCAAAAATTAGTTTATAAACTTCTTACAGACTACGAAAAATCAAAAAAACAACTACTCCTAATTGTAAACGGAACTGCTGGAGGTGGGAAATCTTTTACTATAAATGCTATTTTAAACCATTTAAAAAATAAGCTTAAGCGATGTGCTCCAACAGCAAAAGCCATTGTTAATTCTTTATTTAAAAATAAAGGTAATAAATAAGATTTTAATAATTACAGGGCTTTTTCAGTTCTTTCTCCAATTTCAAAATTGTTTGAGAAATTACTGCCTCGTCAAATTTCAAGCTATTTTGAATCTAACAATATATTTTTTAATGGACACTAAGGATTCAGACCTGGGCATTCATGTCAGACTGCATTTCATGAATATCTTAGTGAATTAAACCTAGCCAAAGAAAAGAAACTTACTACCTTATCACTTTTTATTGACTTTAGAAAAGCTCTTGACGTGATAGATCCAAATCTTCTTCTCTTGAAATAATTTCATTATGGATTTTACAATAATTCTTTAGATTTTCAAATAGAAAGACTATTATTCCCAAGATGATCAATCTTTGTGGAAATGAAATAAAAGTTGTCAATGAAATAACTCTTTTAGGTTATAAAATTGATCAAAATCTTAATTTTTCTAATTTTGTATGTAGTATCTCATTAATTGTAAATTAAAAATTATTCAGCATTAAGAGACTTTTCTATCTATCAACATCCGTAAAAATACAGTTTTTTAAGACCCTTCTTAGAAAAGTATGGCCTTTATGCATTCCAACATAGAATACTAGATAGAATGCTATCTTTTGCTTAAGGAATCTGATAGAACCAACATCAAAATCATTAAATAGTGAAAAAACATTTGGATTTTTCTACTCAAGACTTAAAAATTGCTTTGTGATCAAGAGATCAATGTTGTAATTTACAACATTTAAGCATCCAATTTTTAATAATATTAATCTTATTTTTTCAGATTTTGTAAAAAAATTCCAAAAATTTAAATATTTCAATGTTTTATTTTTTTAAATAATTATATAACAAATTAATTTTTAATTTGTAAATATTATTTTATTACAATTGATGATTGGAATTGATGATTGGAAATTTCTATTAAAAAGAGAAATAAAACCAAATAACATAAAAGAATTTTCTGATGCGATTCGGCTATTTTCGGATACATCTACTTGTACTAAATATAATCATACAAAACTTAACGAATTAAATATGCCTATTTGTAGGCTAAACGCCGAAAATAATCCACCTTTAGCAAAAAATATCAACGAAGATATTTTTATGGTTTAAATAATACTATAAATATTGCTATAAATTCAAAAATCACCCTGACTACAAACTTGTGGACATCAAAGGGTTTAGTCAATGGAGCTAATGGAATAATAAGAGACATCATTTATCCAAATGAAACTAATTAAAGAAATGGATTACCGTCTGTTCTGTTGATTGAATTTGATTATTACCTCGTCTTTTTCCGGATGACGATTATAAACACAATTGGATTCCTATCAACTGTTTGGAAGCCCATTTTAACATATTAAATTACAATAGGAGACAATTTCCTATACGTCTCGCTTATGCTCTTACCATTCATAAGTCACAGGGACAAACTATTTAAAAAGCAATAATAGACTTGGGAAAAAAAGAACAACGTTTTGGGCTTACTTTTGTTGCCTTGTCTCGACTTACCAGTGAATTGAAAAAAATAGATTAGTTAATCAGGTAAATTAATTTCGAATAAATGAGCAATACCTAAATTATGCATTGACTTTTATTAACGCGCTTGATCATCGAGAAAGTAATTGGTTTTTTAAATTAAATCAATTTTTTCTAGTGTAAAACTTGTTGAAAATTAAGAATTTGAACATTTTAAAAATTGCAAATAATAAAAAAGGTGGTGCTTAAAATGATAAAAAATATCATCCGAAGTCTGCTTTTAGTTTAGAAAAAAGAATCCAAATTCCTAATTGTTTAGACCAAGATGTAAATAACAAAACATTATTATCTCCAAAATTCTCTATTCATTTTTCAACAGTTTCTTATACTAAATAATGAGTCAAAATTAGTAAGTTTATAAGAGCAGTTGATGTAACTTGATGACGATGAAAGGAATAGGGTGCAAAGATGAGAATTATGGTTGGAATGGCGATCCAGGACGACAAGCTGGTAGTTCTGCATTGGAAAATGTATATTTAAATTTATGCGGAAAATGAAGATAACAAGAAGGTCAAAGTCAATATTGCAGGTCATTTTAAGTTCTAATTTAATACAAAGTTAAATATCTTGCATTTTAGAGACTTGTTAAAGCACGAAGAAGAACTTTATTTGAAAATTTTTGAATAGATTAAAAGAAGACGCCTGAAATAATGCATTCAAGGAAAAAAACAACGAGATAAATCTTCAAAAAATTCATTAATGTTGATTGACAGCTTTAAGAACTTAGCCTGAAAGATCCAATTAAGAATGCTAAATAAGTCTCTAAATAATCAAATGAAAGATCTCAAAAAGTTTTGTAAGAATGAAAGGACAGTAATAAATTGGCTAAACAAAAGTTGTAAAGATAAGACTATAAAGAGAATTAATTATATAAGAAAAAGGAAAATGATAGAAAAAAGAACCCCAAGCCGAATAAAGTATAAAATGCTACAAGTGTGGTAATGAATACCCACATAGAAATCGTGTCCTGACAAAAATGCCACAAGTGTTATGAATATGGAATTTTTGCAAGATATTGTATTATAACAAATTACAGAAAACATGTTAAAACTAGGGTTGTTAAAATTCTAAATAAATTCTTTTTGGGATATATTTTTCCTTTTCAAATTTAGATATTCAAAATGAAAGAGAAATTAACTGTTTTGAAAAATATTTTTTGGAATGAATTGATTAAATTTGTTTCGGAACTATGAATTTTATTTTATTATTATTGAAATTATTTTAATTTAAGGACATTAATCAAAAGTAAAAATCTAAGCAAACGAAATTAAAAAAAAACAAAATTAAGATTTTTTTTGTAAATAAATATAATCACTAAGACAATCCATATTTTATGTATTATATTTTATAAAATTTAATTGCTCCAGCCGGCTTGGATTTAATCTATTTCGCTGTTCATTCTGAATAATACCAGCAACGCTAAAAAGAGACTCGGCGGGCACTGAGGTAGCAGGAATGGATAATAATAGCTTTGCTACTTTACTTAAGCAAGGAAATGTTTTATCACAAACTTTAAAAAAATACAATGGACCCAATGCAAATGACTCCTTTAGATCTTTATCCTCAATAATTATACGATGGGTTTCATAAACTTCGAGCTCATTTTGTATTTGGCTAAATAAGTTAGGAGATTTATCTTCTTTTGCATCTGCAAGCTTTTCTAAAAAATTTATTTTACGCTCTCTCTTTAAAGCTTTATTCATCATTCTCCTTCTTGGTTGTAGGTTAGTCGATATAGGAGTTGAATTAATTGTTTCAAAAATTTGAGCTGAGCTGTTGGAAGATGTTAAACATTGGCTATTTGTAATGTGCGATATTGGTGTTAATATTGTTGGCGAATTCATCATAAATTTATCATTATAGATTTTGACTATGAAATTTTTAGCTCTTATTTTATAATTTATATTTTCTTCTTTATTTTTAATAAATGAGAGATTTTTGTAACGATAATTTAAAAATGTTGAAGCAACAAATATGTCATTTTCAAGCAAATAAGTAAATCTTCCTTTTAAAGAGTTTAACAATTCATCTCTTAAACTTTTGAATGTAACAGTTTCAAGCCTGATAGAATTTATTTGGTAATTCATTAGAGCGTACAGAGCTGGAAACACGATTGACATGGTGACATAATTTCGAGCACTTAAAATTTCTGTTAAATCTTTCAAACACTCCATTAAGTCGCAGTAGTCTTCAGCTAAAATTATTTCCAGTGGATTCAAAATTTTTTCTTTAATTGTATGATTTTCAAGATCAAAAGCCATACTAGATAAAGCGTTCTTATTTAATAAAATTGATTCCAACATGTCAAATGTACTATTCCATCTTGTACTCACATCTTGAACTAATTTCCTATTGAACTCAAATTTTAACTGTTTTTGTTTCTCCATTAAGTTTTTAGTTAGATTGGTGCTATGTTTAAAAGAACCAACTAGTTTCTTAGCTTTACCAATAATATCATTAAATTCAGATTTGTGTAAATTTGTTTCTTCAATTTTTACTCTGGTTTCTTGGTTGATGATTGTTTTTTTTAAGAGACCATCCTCATCAAAATCTTTAACAGATAACACTTCGATGAAGTCATTATCTTTTTTAAAAATTTTTGTTTTTACAACTTTTATTTTTAAAAGATCATTAGCACACAGGTTTAACTTGTGAGCAAAACATGGCAAATATGCATTAAAATTTTCTACAGCTGATTTCATGTTTGATCCTGAGTCACATACAATTTTAAACACCTTTATTAAAGGAAATGAAACATCGTTTTAATTAGTTTACAAAGGCATCTTCTAAATTTACCTTATTGACAAGATTCCACTCTTCTATTATTTCATTTAAAATTATAGACAAATTATCTGATGTATGGCTACATTCAATATACTTTAAACAAAGTAATCTACTTATAAGTATAAAATTTCCATTAATGAAATGAGCTGTAACTCCCAAATAAGATATGTTAGAATTTGAGCTCCAAATATCACAGGTTAGCGAACAGAATTCAATCTTGCTTAATTCTTGCCTAACATATTGTTTAACCAAATTTGCCTAATAATTATTAGAATTAATAATAAAAATAAATTTTATTCCAAATATTTATAAATTAAAACTTATATATCAAAATTTAATAATTTAAATTAATACTTTTTCAGGGATAAGGACATTAGAGAATGTCTGTCGGCAAGGCACTACATAAGTAGGGATCGATTCTTGAAATAACTTTTTAAATTCGACTGTGTCAACAACAGAGATAGGAAGATTGTTACATACAATAAAATCGACAATTCTTGAATTAAGTGCCGTTTGCTTTTTGAGTGGGCAACTACTACGAGTTTCTGATTGAGATAAATCGTATTCTTCTGATTCTGAATCAGAGTAAAGTGCTAATTTAATTTTCTTATTATCTATTGATGTATTTTCAATTTTTTTATGAATAGTTTTTAAATGCCAACTCAAAGAGTTTGTTGCTCCATCAAACGGAACAATTTTTTCACACAGTGTGCAAATGCATCTACCATCTGCGTGCTCGATAATATAATTCCAAACCCATGAACGTTTCTGGTATTTTCTTTTAGTTTTAGCTTTAGGAGAATTAGACATTTTAATTTGAATGAAAAAGTCTTATAAATTGAAGATATTAAAACTTGATTTTTGAATTTTATTTAATTAATGAATATTTTTTTGAAAGATCAAATAGATTTTTCGATTTTGGAATAGAAAATTTTGAAAGCACATGTTCTCTTTCAAATAAGTCTTTTTATTTTGTTTCAAACTATTCATAACATTTTTTTTTTAATAAGGAAATTTAAAATAAAGTATTTTAGAACTCCAGAAACTTAAATTTCAGCTTAAATTCAAAATAGAAAATTTGGAATTTTTCCAAATTTGATTTTTAATTTTATCAACCCTAGTTAAAACAGTAAAAAATGACTCAGACTCGGATGAATTTAATGGATAAATTTTAAAAAAAAGAGTAATCATCTATTTTTGTTATTTAATTAAGGTTTAAATTCCATGGACAGATTGAAATAAGAATTAAAAGAAAATTAAATATCCATTTTACAATTAAATAAAAAATTCAGTTTGTTGCATACAAAATAACGATTAACATTATTCAACATACAATATTCCATTTAGTAAAGATATTTTAATTAAGTCGATTAGTCAAGAGTTGCCAGTTTCAAGGAACCATTCAATCAAAAGAAAATAAAAATAAAATGGCAAATAACAGCAATATAAAGATCTTCACTCATTTACGTCCAAATATCACATGTAAAATTTATCTTTGAATTACTAATTGCAAGGATATCCTTTAATTCTCTTTTTTTTTTATCATACTTTCTTTTAATCATTTCCCGAAAGTTTTCCTATCAGGAAGTACAAAACGTGGATTTAACGAAAAGATAAACTTTCAAAACTTTATATCATCTGCTTTGGACTAATTGTTCCTCCAGAATTATCTTCAATCCCATTTACATGAATCTCATGTACGTTAGCTAAAAGAACAGCTAGCGAACTGGAATTAGTTTTGCAGGAGTTTTGCAAAAGCTAATTTTTTGAAATTATTTTCATGAGAAAAAAATACATTTTCAAAAGAAATCATTAAAAATTTTATTTTGAAATAGACTTTTTTATATTAGCTTAATATTTCAAAATTTTTTTTAAAACAATTTATTTGTTTGTTTTGGATGCAGGCTTAGAATGGGCTCTAACAAGTCTCATTTTATACTAAATTTTACATCACTTAAATTGTTAAGATCCGTTTCAATTTAACTAATCTTTCAATTTATCATATAGACGCAAATTATAAAATCACAAAAGCAAGATATCCTCTTGTAGTTATTGGGCGATCAGACCATAATGGTACTTACCAATTTGTATATCAATAGTGAGTCACGAACAAACCGAAGATTTTATTCAATTTTTACAATCGTTAAAAGAGTTGTGTTCGGTTTAAAAATATTAATATTAATCCGACTTGTTTTTTTTAAAAAAGATGCTTGTGCCGCAAGTAAGAGTCTTTGAGTCGTGAAAATATGCATTATTCAAACGATATGGATGAATTCGATTTAATCAAAGAAAAAGTGTTATATAATGGGATAATCAATATTTTTTAGAATTTAAAAAATATTTTGTCGATAGTTTGCTAAAGAGTGATTTCAAATGCTGGAAAATTCATGTTTCAATTGTTGGATTTGAATCAACTTATAATACAGTTGAGAATTTTAATAGACGAATCAAAAAATTCTTTACGAAAAGAGAACTTTTAATTATACAATTGGCCAAATAATTGATATCTTATAGTTCGGTTCATAAACCTGATTTTGAATGCACTCGTTTTACAAATTCAAAAGTAAAAAAAATATCAAAATTTTTTCCAGACCAATCTTTTGTTCGTCAAAACCCACATTTAATAATCCAACAATGACTTACGTCAGTTCACTGTATCAATATATTAAACAAAAGCTGTAGTTGCCGTTGGTTTTTAGGATATGTTATGTGTGGTCATTTATATAAAGCGAACGAGCTATTTGAATTCTTATTAACAGATGAACGATGAACGCTAAGTTTGTAATAATACCACGTCCAGAAAGAAAGAGATATTAAAATTTCTAACAAGTGATGTTAATCCTGATAATGAGCTTGATGAATTTATTAAAAGAAGACCTGCACGTCCAAAAAACGAAAAGCTGACGATATTATGCAGTCAAGCCGAAAAGAAATTGATGAATACCACCGAAGATAAAATCTGCTTTAAAAAATTTAGTTAATTTTTTAATACTATTTTGAAATTTTTTATTACTTTATAAGAATTTTTTTATTTTTTTAGGTTTAATATACAATGCTATATGTAATTCAATAGTTTTTTGCAAAAGTAAAGTAATTGGTTATTTAATTATCTTAAATTGTTTATTTGTTGTAATTACGAAAAATTAAGAGATAAAGAAAAAAATAAAAGCGATTATTTGTGTAATTTTTTTTCCTCTTCAATTTGATATATCACACTCGGAATAAAAATATAATTAACTATTAAATATTTATATTGAAAAAACTTCATCAAAAAATAAAAATTTTTCACTCCTTTTTTGATTAATTCTTAAATAGCCTCAAATTTTTTAAATTGATATAGCCAACATGTTATTTATCCCCAAAATGTGTCTCTTCAACTAAATTTAGATATGAACTGATTTGTTCTGCTTTTGATCGAAGCCGTTATAGTAGACCTCGGAAGTTGACTTTTAGGAATGATAATTACATTTTTAGCGAAATATAAAGCCTACATCTAGCTATTAAAACGCCGCTGATTTTAAGTTTAAGACTCAAAGGGTTAGGATGAGTATACTGTAATGAGGTGTCTCAAAAAAAAAATTTTAGATTCACATACACAGGTCAGAAAACCCCTTTTAACTATAAAAGATAGACAAAAAAGTTATAAGTGGTGTAAACAGAGAATTAATTGGACAGTTAATACTTAATTGGTCTAGAATTATTTTCAGTGACGAGTCCAATTTTGAGGTCTTCAATCGAAAGTCAAGAGGAATCGTAAAAAAATTTAAAAATGGTACTATCAGTTAAAAGAGGTTTTACACAAAGATTGGATAAAGATTCCAACTGAGTACTTTCAAAAGTTTATTGAATCTATGCCAAAAAAGATTTTTGGCTTGTTATAAGGAAAAAAACAGTTTTTTTTTATTTTCCTGCCTATTATAAATCCAAAAGCAATTCTTTTGTCAACGAAAAAAAAAAAATTCAAAACTGTTTCAAAATACTGTATAAATGTTTCTGTAATTTTAAAAAAAAATATATATTTATAGTAATTGTACATTAATTTTTTCTTATTCTATAAAAATTCTTTTTCATTCGTTAGACGACTTTCCAATTCACAATGTATATTCTAAAACTATTAAGCCGGATATAAGAAATTCGAATTTGCACAATAAAAAATTTCTGATGGAACAAGAATTAATTTGGCTCACCATTTAAAACAAATTGCTCGAATGTGTGCTCAAATGAGACGCGACTTAAAAGAACAACCTCAGTTTAGTATTAGCTTAGTATTTTATCAAATAAAAAGATATTTTAATTTTAAATTTTTTTAATTTAATAAAGTCTCGATCTGGATTTTAGGGATCCAAGCCAAGTAATAAAAAAACAATTAAATTTAGTTAAAGTTTATTTAAATGGAATCCAAAGTTATAACAAATAGTTAGTGGTTTATATAGTAGCTAGAACGTGTGTTTTAGCTGCAGTCAATCGAAGAACATGCAACTCTAAGTAGCATATAGAGAGATGTCAAGACTTGGGTCTTAACATACCTCCCCCTTTTATTAGCAAAGAGTTCCAGCCTCTTAATTTTAGACCTTACTAATAAAACCACTAAAAAAACACAAAAAAACAAAAAGAAAAAAAAAACAAACAAAAGAAACTCAAAAAAATAAAGACTCACACTAGTTATAGAGGACTCTGTGGTAGTAGTTGTGGGCTAACTGCGAACGGCAAACTGGGAAACGTTCTCGGACTTTGCGATCGGAGTTGCGGACGTACCCGTACATACAGTTCTCGCACATGAGGTGTCCGCATTGCGTCGAGACGATTGAAGGGCAGTCTTCGAACTGCTCGAGGCACACTGGACATGGTCCTCCAATGAATCGATAGGCCTTTGTCATTGGTGGCCTGGGAAGTTGTCTGATCGACACAAAGTTTCGGCATTGGAAGCCCGCTGATTGGCAGCTTCAGTCTCCAGTCGCTGTTGCTGGCACTGCATGGTGCTCTGTCTTTTCTTCGCAAAGCTCCTCCATCAACCGAAACAGCCTTGGGGTCACTGACTCCTCCTGTCGATGGTGATTGATCGTGGTCGGGCGTAGGTTAATCTCGAATCAAATTTTGGTTTCGGGGATACCGACTTTGTTTAGGAAGTCGGTGGCTTCCTGGTGTATTGAGCTGTACTGATATCTTAGGAAAGCGTAATTTGTCTTCTGACAACCCCGGTTAGGAGCCATTCTTAGCCATTTGATCGGGCCGAACTTTTGTTTATATTTGTCCAGCTCTTCTCGGAGTATTTCGTTTGGATTTTGTACATTCGGGACGCCGTGTACCATAATGTCGTGTTCGTCTTGGATTTTTCGATTTTAATGATTTTGAGTTTAAAATTTAGTAGTTATTGAAAAATTGCTTTGCAAAAATTAATAATTTGTGTCACATTTAACTTAACATTTTGATTCATATTTTAATAGAAAAAGAAAAGGTTCTTCTGGATTACTCCTTTTTTTGTTTTTACATCATAACTAGAAACTATACAAAATATTATAAAATAACTAATTATTTAGAAAATAGTTCAATGAATATTAGTATCCAAACCTATCTACGGGTTTAATTGAGCGTTTGCTCCTCCTAAGAAGGTCTTGTCGATTAAAATATTGGTTTGGTTGAAATGTCTCATCCTCATCATCAGTTGATTCTAAAACTGACTCGGATTGTGATACCAAATCTCTATTCGAATTAAATTCAGCAATTTCCTGGGCGTCACTTTGGATAGCAGTATCAATTTTGCTTGGCATATTTTTAGTCGATTTAGTCTTCCATTTTTTCTTATTTGACTTTTTAAATAAACTTTTCTTGTCTTTACTATCATCCTCCACTACTGAGTCGTCATGAGGTTTGAGCTACTAAACGTTAGTGGTTGCATGGGTTGACCTGTGTTTGCATATGCCATATATTGTAAATACTCATCCCAATCATTTTGGTGCTCGTTGACGAAGCATGAAAGCATTGTTTTTAATGTGCGATTAAAACGCTCGGTCAAGCCGTCACATTCAGGGTGATATGGTGAAGTCTTGAGTTTATGAATGTCGAGTAGTTCATAGATTTTGGTTAAAAGTTCCGATTGAAAGTTTTTCGCACCGTCTGTTAGGATATTGATGAAGAGACCATGGATCATCATGAGGTTAATTAGACGCTTGGCGACGCTCTCAGCAGTAATGTTTTGAAGAGCGTAAAGTGCTACCCATTTTGAAAAATGATCACAAACCACTAAAATGTAAATATTTCCATCTTTTGTAAGTGGGAGCGGATAATTTAATCACAGGTTACAAGCTGAGATGGTCTGGTGGGGAGAAGGGGTTGCAATTTAGGCTTGTGAAGGGTTTGTGAATTTTTTATTTTTTGTCA
Organism: Brachionus rotundiformis; assembly: GCA_016802295.1. Lineage (NCBI taxonomy): Eukaryota > Metazoa > Rotifera > Eurotatoria > Ploima > Brachionidae > Brachionus > Brachionus rotundiformis. The sequence continues at coordinate 381,920 of JAESIW010000020.1, forward strand.
GGTAAGGCAATTTTTTACAAAAGTAATGGTTCTGTTCTTTAGAGCAGGTCTAAAGAATCTAGACAGGATTTTATCCAGAGTATTCCTGACTCCCAAATGTCCGTGAAATATTAAGCAATGGATAAAAGTTATGTTTTAATAGAAAAATATCATTGAAAATTTTATTTACCATATGTTCCGGTAGTATTATCAGTTTTTGAAACGATCCGTCTTCTTGTGGTTTAAACCAATACAAGAGTTGATCAACGAGTCGTAAGTCATCATAGTTCTCGTAAAAACCCTTTTAAGGTTTTTATTCAATTGCTCTTTTTCGATAATCGGCTTTGTGTTACCACTTTTCTCGATTAGTTGTTTAATCCACAGTATGCAACTTTCTTTGTCATGTTCTGCTGGCGTAATTAGAATATTGCAATGGGCCTCATCTTTTTCCTCAATTTTTATATTTTCGGAGATGAAGTTTATAATTTTGTCATCATCTTCTTCTGGTTGGTCGTCCGACTTGTCCTGGTTCTCCTGAACGTTCTATCTTGAAAGCGCATCCGCGTTTGAAATAATCTTGCTTCGATATATAATTCGAAAAGTATAGTTGTTAATTCTGATTAACCATCGGGCTAACCTTGAGTTTGGAGTTTTACAAGATAAGAGCCATGACAGCGGCTGATGATCAGTAACAATATCGAATTCTCGGCCATAAAGATATTGGTGAAATTGTTCGATGGCTAGTACGATGGCCAAAAGTTCTTTTTCGGTAATTTCGTTGGGCTTTGTTTAGTGGTTTACTAAATTATGCTATTGGCCGCAAATTTCCATCCACTTCTTGGCTAAGCACTGCGCCAACGCCAGTGTTACTAGGGTCGGTTTCCAGGACAAACTTTTTTTTGAGATCTGGTAGTATGAGAATTTTATCTCGCGTAAGATAGTTTCTAAGTGTGTTGTATGCACAATTGTCGTTCCAGTTGAGTTCATGTTTGTTTGAGGTTTCTTCTTTTGTTGTTTGTTTGTATAATGGGGCGGCAATCTTAGCAAAATTTTCAATGAATTTTCGATAATATTGTGCAAGTCCAAGGAAGCTCTGAATTTAAGTCAAGGTTTTAGGCCGTTTGTATTGGAAAAGAGCTTTACATTTCGACTTTTCTGGCTTAATAGAACCACCTGAAATTACGTGTCCCAAAAATACTATCTCCTCCTTTGCTTCTTCACATTTTTTTATTTTAACTGAGAGTTGGAATTTTTTTAATTCGTTAACTACAAGTTCTATGTGTTGTAACCCTAACCCTAAAGTGTTCGACCAGTGTCTCTGAAAGAATCAGAATATTATCCAAGAAAACCACTACAAATCCAGCAATAATGAATCTTTTCAACACTTAATTCATCGCTCTTTGAAATGTAGCTGGAGCGTTTGTGAGCCCCATCGGCATTACGAGGTACTCGAACAAACCCCATTCGCATGTGAATGCCGTTAGTTTTCTACACTCCTGTTTCATTAAAAATTGAAAATATCCCGTATAAAGATCAAGTTTTGTAAACCATCTCGATTGAACTAACAATGCATACATGTCCTCGTTGTTCAGAACCTCTTTGATTTCCTCATAAGTGGCGTTTGGTCTTCGATTCAGGATATGTTGTTCAAGCTTGTTTAGGCATCTGTCTTCAATTAAAGCTAATAATGCACCTTGTCTTGTAACCTCATTGCATGCCTCTCGAAACTCTTAAGCCACGAATTAAAGTCTCTGTCCTCAGGAAAACGACTAACCGAGTATGTAGGAACATTCAATACTGGTAGCGGATATTGTGTCTTGGATTTGTTAAACCAACTAATAGGGGAATTGATGAGAGTCCACGTGTTTTTTAATCCAGAACCATTAAACCACTTGATCCCAATTAGTATGAAGACTAAAACCACAATCGAAATAACGAGTAAAACCGATTGGTTTAATTTCCAGAACTGTAAGAATTGGTACTCTACCTTCTCGGCCAAAATGGAAAAATAATCTGATATGTTAAATCTTTAGCATGTGGCATTGGATTCCTTTGGGTCTGTATTGGTTCGTATCGGAAAATGTATCCGATTTAATTGGTTAGCTGTTGCCTCATCATTTGATCAAATTTTGATTCCATGATATGTTTTGTTTGGTTGAATATTGTATATGAAAAGTTTTTAATGTCTCTTTGTATCGTCTCGTGTCGCAACACGTGACTGATTATAATAAATCGCAAAATATTATAATCTCTTGTATGTGTATACGTTTGTTCTCGTCAATGGAATCTCCTTAAATATATAGCAGAATCCTCCCGTTGGGCACCAAATGTAAAGTCTCGATCTGGATTTTAGGGATCCAAGCCAAGTAATAAAAAAACAATTAAATTTAGTTAAAGTTTATTTAAATGGAATCCAAAGTTATAACAAATAGTTAGTGGTTTATATAGTAGCTAGAACGTGTGTTTTAGCTGCAGTCAATCGAAGAACATGCAACTCTAAGTAGCATATAGAGAGATGTCAAGACTTGGGTCTTAACAATTTGAATCAATATAATATATTGTGAATTTTAAAAATAAACAGATCAAAAATTATTCCCTTTTTGATGAATTAAAATTTACTTAAAACTTGAATAAAAATTATTTAAAAAAATAGTGCAACATAGTGCAAAATCCTTTATTGCACTTTTTTCTCCCAAAAATAAAAAGTTGATTTTCTTTTTTTATGATTTTAAAGCACTTGCCTAGTAATTTGCAGACTTATAGTAATGCGTTAAGCAAATTTGCTTAAAATTAAGCCTTTTACAGAACTAAATTATTCCTTAAAGAAAAATTCCAATATTTTCAACTAAAGCCTTTTTTTTAAAAAACTACAGTCAAAGCCGGATATAAGAAATTCAAGAAAGAACACAAGAAAAAATTTCTTGTATCCGACAATTTCTTGTAAATGTAAATGAAAGCTACTTTTTATTTTATTTTGTTTTTGTAATTCTCGATATTTTGAATCATTTTTTAGTATAAGAAACACAATAAAAAGTTTCAAGTACTGTTGAAAGATGAATAGAGAATTTTTGAGATATGTTATTTACACCTTGGTCTAAACAATTAGGAATTTTGATTCTTTTTTCTAAACTAAAAGCAGACTTCAGATGATATTTTTTATAATTTTAAGCACCACCTTTTTTATTATTTGCAATTTTTAAAATTTTCAAATTCTTAATTTTCAACAAGTTTTACACTAGAAGAAATTGATTTGTTTTAAAAAAACAACTCTAAAATGCGATAAATTTTCCATATGAGAATTTGTTTTTTTGAAAAATAACATCCCAGCAATGACAAAAATAAAAATTTAGGAATGAATCGACCTGGTTGAAACAGAAGCAAAAGACCAGTGAATTGATAAAAATAGATTAGTTAATCAGGTAAATTAATTTCGAATAAATGATCAATGCCTAAATTATGCATTTACTTTTATTAACGCGCTTGATCCACGCGATAGGAATGGCTTCGGATTATTGGGAACTTAAGAAAAGCATTAAAAAACAAATTCAGAAAATTTATTTAAAAAAAAATAACAAAACTTAAATAAATATATATACTTAATTATTAATTAATAAGTTTATTTATTTAACTATAAAAAAATTTAAAAGGTGTAAAATTTAAATTCAATCATAAAAAATAATTAAAATTTAAATTTTTTTTCTCTTTATTTTTCATTGACTGATCAATTGATTTAAAATAATAAAATTTTAATATATATTATTAAATATTAATCTTATATCTTGGTAGGAACGATAAGAAGAAACTCATTATTTTTACTAAATCATATTATTTATCAATTCCTTTATGCATTAATTAATGATATTATTTTTTTAAACTTGATCAAAATTAATTTATTTTATTAGAAAATATAATTAAAAGATGCAGAATTCTTGATACTCTTTTAAATACAAAAACTTGAAAAAATTAAATTCTAAGAAATCAATAAAAAATCAAACTTTTTTAATGATTTTTTTTCTTAAATTTTTCTGATAGACTGTTCAATTAATTTTAAAACAATAAAATTTTAATAAATTTTCAAATTAATATTTAAACATTTTTTGTTCAAAATTTCAAGATCATTTTATGAAATTCAAGCTTGAGAATTTCATTTTTTTTACTTTTAAAGTTATACTATAAATGTTTGGAAAAGGCTTCAATCAAAAGTTTAAAGAGATAGTTGAGTCAAGCACTATCCATGGCATTCCAAACGCTTTTAAAGCCAAGAATATTGTCCTTAGAATATTTTGGATTGTTACTTTTTTGGCATTTTTTGCATACTGTGTGTACTCAGTTGTGTCAATAATCACCAATTACTTGCAGTTTAATGTCATTGTCAGAATGGAAATTGTGCAATCATTCGACCGCGAGTTTCCAGCTGTAACATTTTGTAACATAAATCCAATTGATTTCACCATAGATGAAAATTTTAACAATGTGACCAAATTACTGAATGAATCATTTCTCTACACAGATGACTTTAACAGTAAAAGTTGTAACATCCAAATGTCCAATTTACTTAATAGTCAACTACCAGCTCTCAAAGGCTTTACTCTGGACAAATTATTAATCTCTTGCCAATATGACGGCAAACCATGTGATCCAAACAACTTTTTTCCATCAAGAGCTTTATTATTCGGAAACTGTTTTAGTTTTAACTATGGAAAAAACTCAACTGGTCACCCAATACCAATAGAAAAATACAAAAAACCAGGAATTATGCATGGTTTGCAATTGAAACTGTTCACTGGCGCACCTGAGTACCAGCCATGTTGGGAAGAAGGATACGGTGCTCTAGTTGTCGTCCATAATCGCACATCACCACCTTTATATGCCCAAGAGGGTCTTTTCATTCCAACTGGAGCTAAAACCAATTTTATTCTGAATAAAGTAGCCATTAACAAATTGCCAAGTCCTCACAGTAATTGTGTGGTTAATACTTCAAACCGAAACGAGTTTGACTCAGTTTCGTACAGAAACGCATTTGATTTCAGTGGAAGTTACAAACAAAAATGGTGTATTTTGAATTGTTCTATTGCCAAGACCTTTCAAGAAAACGCTCCTAAATGTGAAGCTTTAAATTTTTCATCATCTTATGAAAAAATTAATTGCTTAAAAAAAATTGGAAAATTTGAGCAACTTTTATAAATCATGTTCGACTAAATGTCCCATTGAATGTGAATTAAATTATTTCAACATTTTTAAAGGTTCTTCGAACTTTCCAAGTTATTCTACAGCAAAATATCTTTTGTCCAACAAGGCATTTAGGTCAAGATTTCCATATGAGAACATATCACTTCAACAGGTGAAAGACAGTGTTTTGTCATTGAATGTCTATTTTGATTCGAACACAGTTCAAAGAATTGATGAATTGCCAGAATTAGATTTTATCTCATTGCTTGGCAATCTTGGAGGACAATTTGGGCTTTTTTTGGGTGCGAGCTGTTTGACATTTGCTGAATTATTTGAAATTTTGTTCCATTTTATTTTTATTTTTGTGCAAAATCGTAGAAAGGATAAAGTTGAAATATTGGATAAGCCTCTACCAAATCAATAAGCTTGTCTTTTGTTGTCTTGTCATTATTTTGTCTTATTTTAATATTCATATATGATAATTATTCAATAAATTTTATAAAAATTAGAATTGTAGAATATTTTAGAATCTTTATTTATAGTTTTTCTTTAATTGATAATTAATTCTTTAAGGCTTGTATTTAAATGAGCATTAATTTTTTAAGGTACTAGCAGTAAATTAAAATCATTAAAAAATCTCTAATTGAGCATTAATTTATCATTTATTTAGAATTAAATTATATATAAACAAGCATTAATTAATTTAAACAGTAACAATGAGAAAGTTTTTTTTTTGCATTTTAAAACCAGTAAATGAACATAAAATTTTTATCAAAGTTACATTAATTAAACCATTATTGCACTAATAAAGCACCTTTAGATTTATCAGGTCTGCCTCTTTTACGTTTTCTACCAATTTAGACATTTTTAGCCTCCGGAGGTGGTTTGCAATATTTCAATCTTATTGACATACCGATGATATGTTTGCACATGTAATTTTTCAAAAATTCCGGACAGCTGCAAGTCCTTTCTTGGAATACAAACACACCATATACCAAATTGAACATTTTTGAATGTGTCAAATGAATGGAATCTCCAAACCAAAACCATTTTTCCAATCAGAAAGTTCTATTGTCGTTTCTGGTTAAAGGTCTGGTTAAAGAACTTTAAGGACCCTGCGCCAAGGTTAACAAGGTGGTTAATCGAACTGCGCATGTACGATTTCGATATCGAATATCGCAAAGGTCATGAGAACGGTAACGCAGATGCGCTGTCCAGATGGCTGTTGGAAGAAGAAAACGGACAGAATAAAATACAGGTTCTACTGGCCCAAATACCTAAAGGATGTAGCAGAGTATATTTAGCAATGCGATCAATACGCATAAGAAAAGGCCCTAAAAAATTATACGAAGCAGCCCATAGTTCCGATTAGGTCCAGTAGACCGTTCCGTTTAAAAACTTGGGACATTTTAGGTCCCTTACCAAGAACCGATAGAGACTTCCTTTACATCCTGGTGATTGTCTGCCATTTTTCGAAATATGTGGAGTTATTTTCGCTAAACTCGCCAAAAGCGGAAGAAGTCGCGGACTGTTTGATACAATTTATTTGCCGGCATGATGTACCAGAAGCCGCGTTGTCGGACAGAGGCACCAATTTCCATTCAGAACTGATGAATCAGCTGTATGAGTTATTATAACGGGTGTTCAAAAAAGGTCCGCCCGATTTTTGAATTAAAAAAAAATAGAGTTCTATTTTTTTCAAATTTCCTAACATTTTACACACTTGTTCAAAATTTTATCCTGTTTTCGAATATGAAAGTTTTTTTTTTCAAAAAATGAGACATCTACCTGATTGGTGAGCTTTCTTGACCACTACTAATGACCAAAATAATCCTCCAATTTTTTTTTTCAAATATACATGTTTTATATATTTTCTGAATCCTTATTTAATGGTGATTAAAATGAGCTATTGGTCGCTTTAATGTGATAAACGGTTAAAAAAATATAAGTAAAAATCTAATAAATACTAGAATTGTCCAAAAATATGAAAAAAATGAATTTTTTTGCTTTATTAGTCTTTGCTTTTGAACAGAATCATTTGGTTGTCTGATAATTTACATTTATATAAAATTTTTAATCATCTATATAAATAATACCCGAATATGAAAAAAAGTGTTCACCTTAAGTCTAAATTTATTGTCTTTTTAAAACAAACACTTTTGTCTATATGAAAGGATTAAGTTTAAAATTTTTTTTTTGTTTTTTTTTGAAGTACCAGCTTTCTATATATCATTTTGAAGCAGAGAGAAAATGGTTTAATTTAATATGCAATACTCGATGGCTGCACTCTTTATTTTTGAAAAAAATAGAAAATTTTCTTTTATAAAATTCATTTTGAAAATTAACAAAAGACACTTGAAAATAATCGAAAAAATGGGAAAACATAAATCCAATGAAGTTCGGCAAATAGTTATCGATTCGTTTAAACAGGGAATTTATTCTGGTCGACAAATAAGCAAGAAGCTCAACTTATCTCTGGGTTCTGTGGTAAATATTCGTAAAGATTTAAATTTGAAGGTTAGCTTAATTTAGTTATCTCATAATTTTTTTTATTTTTTACTAAATTTATGATAATAAGGCCTATAAGAAGAGAAAAGTCCCTCTTTTAAAACCTGATCACATTAAAAAGAGGTATGGATTTGCACAATGGTGGCGAAAAAATAAAAAAATCGAATTTAAAAATCACCCCTTTATGTTTTCAGACGAGAAAATTTTTACAGTAGACGGTGGTCTAAATAAGCAGAACCATAGGGTTTATGCTTATTCACGTGAAGAGGCTTACAAAAAAGTAGGTAATGAATAGAAAACTTAGATTGTTTAAAATAAAAAATTAAACTCCCTTTTAAAAGGTCTTTATGGAGTTATGAAGAANAATTTATGATAATAAGGCCTATAAGAAGAGAAAAGTCCCTCTTTTAAAACCTGATCACATTAAAAAGAGGTATAGATTTGCACAATGGTGGCGAAAAAATAAAAAAATCGAATTTAAAAATCAACCCTTTATGTTTTCAGACGAGAAAATTTTTACAGTAGACGGTGGTCTAAATAAGCAGAACCATAGGGTTTATGCTTATTCACGTGAAGAGGCTGACAAAAAAGTAGGTAATGAATAGAAAACTTAGATTGTTTAAAATAAAAAATTAAACTCCCTTTTAAAAGGTCTTTATGGAGTTATGAAGAATCCATTGTCGGTTATGGTCTGGATCGGGCTAACAGCAAATTGAGCAACAGAACCATATTTCGTTGAAAAAGGTATATGAAGAGAAAATTATATTTTTAAATAATTTTAATCTCTAAAATTCAAATCTATTTAGGAACAAAAAATAAATTCTGTTTATTACAGAAACAGAATTTTACCTTTTGCCAAAAGGAATGGGAATCGATTGTTTGGCACAACAAAATGGGTTTATCAACAAGACGGAGCGACTCCGCACACAGCACGAATAAGCCAACAATGGTGTGAAAACAACTTCTTCAAATTCCTCTCAAAAAACAACTGGCACCTAATTCTCCGGATCTAAATCCGTGCGATTTCTATTTTTGGAACGCTGTTGTTACTCGAATTCGCTGTAGTAAGTTTAGTGATTTAGAAACATTCAAAAAAGAAATATTAAGAGCTATTAAGAATGTTCCTGTATGTGAAATTAAAAATTCTCTAGATTCTTTTAGTAGACGAGTAGCTATGGTCGAAAAATTTAAAGGAAACCATTGTCATAAATAAACTTTATAAATAAAAATCACTTAAAAATCAATTTTTTTTTTTTTAAATTTTATTAAAACGGATTTCGGATGTTACAGATACCTCAGTTNGAAGAGAAAATTATATTTTTAAATAATTTTAATCTCTAAAATTCAAATCTATTTAGGAACAAAAAATAAATTCTGTTTATTACAGAAACAGCATTTTTCCTCAGCATATAAAGACTCGTCGAGATAGACGAGTCTTTATATGCTCGTGTTAAGTTTCATAAGGGCAAAGACCCTAAAAGAACACAAGTTTGGGTGTTTGGATTAGTTGAAAGAAATGATCCTAGTAAATGTTTTATGACTGTTGTACCCGACCGTGAAGCAGTTACTTTGTTAGATATAATTTACAATAAGTGCGAAAACGGTACAATAATATTTTCAGACTGCTGAACCTCATACAACAAAATTAGCAAGCTCAAGAATTTTAAACACCAAACAGTGAATCATTCATACAATTTTATTGATCCTGAATCAGGTAATAAATTTTAAATCGCTTTATTAATTTGCTTTTTTTAAGTTTTCTATTTAAGGTACTTGTACCAATAAAATTGAAAGCTTATGGAGAAGCTGCAAACAAAAATTTAAAGAAATGAATGGTTGTACTCGTTCAATGTTACAATCGTATATAGATGAATACGTATGGCGTTTTAACTTTAAGTGTACTACTTATCGTAAGTTAGCCTACGAATTGATATTAACCGAAATGGCTAAATTCTATAGTCCAGGAACTAGGTAATTTTTTTCTTAAGGTTCCTATTTATAATAAAAAATTAGAATTTTTGCTTTGAAGTCTTGCTAATTTTGAAGATAGCTATCAGTCTTGTGTCAATTATAATGATTTGGACACTTTTGATATTGATTCACAGTCAGGATCCGAAACTGGTTCTGAAAAAGATTTAAGTGAAGACTTAAATGAATTTGAATGCTTAGATGACGAAAAAGAAGTAAATGGTGAAGAAGAAGTAAATGGTCGTGAAGAGGTAGAAGACGAAGTAGACGAAGAAGAAGATATTCATGAAGATGGGGAGGACAGTACAGTTTATGGTAGATCATGTACAAGCTCGGGTACAGTTAAGCTTGATAGCCAAGTACAATTAGATAATAGTTATTGTGATGCCGATGATATACCAAATGAAATTGAACCAGAAAAACAAGAAAGTTTAAAAAAATTGATTAGCAATGAGGAGAAAATCAATAAATTGACAAAACAAATGGCTAATTTAACATGTGAGGTAAAGAAAAAGGCATTAATGTGTGAAATTAAATCTTTAGAACAACCAAAATCATCAAATGAATCATTAGATTTAATCAAACGAGTTCTTAGCAATAAAAAAAATCCCACTGAGTGTCCTGAATGTGGTAAATTTATGGAAGGCATTCGTGGTTTAAAATTACATATGATTCGTAGTCACAACAAGAAATTAGAATAATTATTTTTTAAATTTTAAAAATAAAGATTTTTTTTTTTAATTTTTTTATTGATAACGAAATATAATAATTGATAACAAAATAAAATATTAGATAACAAAATTTAAAATTTTTTTTTAAACATTTAATTGATTACATAATTTCTTGATAACAAAAGATGTTATCAATTTGATAACATAATTGGGGGTGACCTGTTTGATAACATATTATGTTATCATTTGATAACACTATGGACTAGACCCGAAATATTAAGAGCTATTAAGAATGTTCCTGTATGTGAAATTAAAAATTCTCTAGATTCTTTTAGTAGACGAGTAGCTATGGTCGAAAAATTTAAAGGAAACCATTGTCATAAATAAACTTTATAAATAAAAATCATTTAAAAATCAATTTTTTTTTTTTTAAATTTTATTAAAACGGATTTCGGATGTTACAGATACCTCAGTTTTAGAACCTAATTAATACGTTCGGAATTTTTATTAAAAAAGAAATTGCTTAAACAACTATGCTCAGAGCAGCAAATTCCATCCGAGGTTCGAGCCGAACCCAGGCCTTCGATGAGAAATGTCACCCAAAGCGCAATTGAGAAGTTGAACTGGGAGAATGGCGGTCGCGAGCGTGGTGGACTTCCCAGGTGCCGAATCGTTGAAAGGAGGCCCGCACCCATCCTGTTCTTGATTATGAATAAAATTCAAGAAAACCAATGGCTACTACAGATGATCCGGTCCACACCATTCGATGGTCAACTGATGATCTGCATCCCCATCGGTAGCCACTAGTGCCACCGACCCGATCCCCAACTCCAAGATCAGTGTCCGACTGGATTGCCGGGGGCTGTTATGGGTCGTGGGAGAGGCCTTAGTTTTCGGACGCCTTCGGCCACAGCTCGGATCTTGGACGAAACTGACCAGCAACACCAATAAAGTTCAATTTTTTGTTTTGTTTTATTTTTATTGTTGTTTTTCTCCCCGAACGTCGGTAGAAGTTCTCCCAGGGCGAGGGAGTAATGTAACACCCCCTCTATCGGATCCCGGTCTTCTGAGACCCCGCTGGATCTTTTCATATAAATTTTTTTTGCTTTTTGTTTTTTTTTGTTAAAAAAGAAAGTTATTTATTTTTCCCTCTCTCTCTCTATTATTTAGTTACGCGCGCTATTAAAGCATTTACTGTGGTTAGGTTTCGTTCTATTGACCACAACAGTGAATTGAGAAAGCACTAAACGATCACGGAGTGTATCTGCATCTTTAATTACACGATATGTTGCTGGCAAACACTCATGAATTGCACTATTTAAATTCCATAACTTAATACTAAATAACGGATCTTTGTGTACAAGTATCGATCGTTTATTTTTACCTCGACCTTTCTCGGTTACTTGATCATAGCAGACGCAAGTCTGTTCCAAATAAGTAAAAAAATCAATACGATCATCATAAAATTTTTAGACACAGAATCTTTTATTTGTTTGAATTTTGTTTCAACATTAGATGGAGGAATAAAAGCGATAATTAAGCTAAATGTAAAAAATGTCTTATTTTGGCACATTTCGATTATTGGACACTAAGACGCTCTTGGATTTTTCGAAACACGGCTTGTTTATAGTTGAAAAAACAGACGTGTATTGTCGTTGTTGGAAATACTTTAGCCACAGCGTTTATAAAAGCTTATTCGAAGTCGCTTGTAATTGAAAGTGGCATAGTTTTTAATTTAGCCCTGATAATATTTAATGTTTGAAAATAGTAAGCTTCGTTTTTTGGCGGTTAAATATAATATATAAATGGAATACATCGTCCGTGGAAAAGTGTGTATAGTATAAACTTGTATAAGTTATTTTGTGCTTACTAAACGTACCGTCAGCAAAAAAGTTTGCATCTTCCATAAAAGTCAAATTTTGTTCAGTACCAAACATTAAAGATTAGTAGCCATCTAAAAAAAAATAATTCCTTATTAAATAAGCTATTTTAGATCAGCTGTTTTGCATTTTTTAGTTCTATTTTTCACGCTATTTTTAATTACAATCTAATTTAATTATGCTTATTTAATTTGGTTATTTTGCATTTGCAATTTTTTCGTTTGCTATTTTAATATAGAGTCAATGGAATCCATTTTCTTCTTGATCTTTTTTTGACAGTTTCTGTTTCTATATATTCAGTATTATCAGTATCTTTGTCGCTTTCATATTGGCCTACTCGTTGACTTGCCATTTTATGTAAGACTCAAGTTTATTAATGCTAAATATATTTATTATTCAAATCAATTAAAATAATGCTCATTTAAATATAAGCCATTCTTTAAAATATTTGAATACTATTTTCTTTCTTTCCAAAAATGGCACTGAAAACAAAGAGAAATTTATAAGTCTTTTCATAGTCTTTTCATATTTTTAAAAGGCATGTATTTTACGCGATACTAAATATATTTTTTTGCTAATAAAAAAAATAATACTAGTTTTTTTTATTCCTATATTTTTATGTTATTAAAAAAAGTTAATTGATACAAATTATAAGAAAATGATATTGATTTTTATTGATGATAATAATCAGGAAAATTTGAAAAAAGTTAATTATTTTTAGATCTTTTGCTCGCATGTTTACTTTGATTACTGTAAGTTTTTTTGCGAGGTCTACCTCTCGGACGTTTAGCTGGGCAATTTTCAACTAAATTCAACACACTTGGCTATAATTCGAACTCACCATGAACGATATTTAGCTGCTCATTTGTTTGTTCATTTGACGTCTTTTGCGCCAAAACTTGCTCTTGTAAATTTTGATTTCTCAATTGTAGGTTCTTGTTCATCTTCAAAATCAATAATGAACGAAAGTTCGTCTTCGGCCACTTCATTTTATAAATGACTTTGAGTTTCGATCGGTTGGCATTTAAGAGCATCTTTATTTTTCGCAGGCCTTTCTTTCTTTCTGTTTTCACCCAGTGGCACATCTTTTCCGCTCTCGCGCCATTGCATACCTTTATCGCGACAAGCAATAGCTTCTACATTTTTGCACAAATAGTTTTTTTTCCAAAAGGGACAAGTACACGTACTATTTCTCCATTTAGCATCATTCAATTTTATATTCCAAATTTTACTAACTTCTTTGAGCCACGACTGATAATTTGAGATCTCAGACAAAATAAACATGTTTTAGTAGTTTCTAATGTCTTCCTTATCCAACTGTTTTTTATTTGAATATTTCGAATAATAATTTTCAATTCAAGAATTTAAAATAAGGCTTGAATTGAAAATATTGGTCTGCTAATAAGCGGATATTGAAAGTTTCATTTCAGAAAAACTTGAATAACTTTTTTACCCTAAGGAATAGCTTAGCTCTTTAAAATGCTTGATCTTAAAGCAACTTTGCTTGATACGAAAACAAATTTCTGCACTAACCATGCAGAGTTATTGCACACTTTTTATGGTGTGCAAAACACAGACACTTGCCGAGTAATTTGCAGACTTATTGTAATGCGTTAAGCAAATTTGCTTAAAATTAAGCCTTTTACAGATTATTATTCCAAGAATATTCCTTTAAGTAAAAGAGTTATTCAAGTTTTTCTAAATTGAAACTATCGAATTGGCAGGAACTTGACAATCCCTAGATATGATGGATCTTTTTAACGTATCGACCACGTATCTTACGTGAAAATAAGTGCACTCTTTAAATAAAGTGTATTTATAGATTATAATTTTAGAAATTGTATTGATGTATTGTGAATTTCAATAAGAAACAGAACAAAAATTCTTCCTATTTTGAGCAAAGTAAAATTTTTGATCAAATTTCAAGCGCTCAATCTTGCTGAAACATTTTTAGATGCGTGCAACATACTTTGTTGCATCTTTTTTGCCTAAAATAATTTTTCTGATGTAGATACAAGGTAAAAAGTAAAGCATCAATAAGACTTATATTGATTATTGATTTTGTTTACCTTAAAAAAAAGAAAATAAAGTTTTTATTTTTGGTAGAAAAAGATGCAACAAAGTATGTTGCAGTATTTTTTTAAATAGTTTTTATTTAAGCTTTTAGTAAATTTTAATTTATCAAAATGAGAAGAATTTTTGTTCTGTTTGTTTTTGAAATTCACAATACAATGTATTGATACAAAATTAAAAATTTTAAAATTAAAATATCTTTTTATTTGATAAAATACTAAACTAATTAAATCAAAAGACCTAAACTGAGGTTGTTCTTTTAAAGTCGCGTCTCATTTGAGCACACATTCGAGCATTTTGCTTAAATGGTGAGCCAAATTGTGAACCATCCATCTGCATATTAAATGGTCTTTGAATCAACAGACGTCTGTTGGCGGAATGATTTATAAAATTGATTCGGCTTGGACGCATTAGTGCACCACAAACATGATCATTTGGCACCATAACACTTTGCTGATAATCTGTATAATTAAGCAAGTTATCTTGGTCAAAAGTAGGCTCTACATAAAAATAAGCATCAGTGAGCGATTTATTTTTTTGAAGTAAAGGCTTATTTAGGCGAGCTTGATGAGCTCTGTGCATTAAATTTCGCCCATCGCTAGGTTTAATTTGGTACTGGCGCTTGGATGTTTGTACACGAATTTTATTGCTGGGCGGCGATATTGGCACCTGAGTCCTGAATGCAGTTTGAATTGGCACTGGAGGCAGCAATTCTTTGTCTAGCTTGTAAAATTTGAATTTAAGCTCGTTCTCGTCCAGTTGACGATTTGATAGTGTGTTGATTTTGGTCTGGTACTCGGAGCTGACCGACGAAGACGATTCGGTCAGGTGGGAAGTCGAGGAAGAACTACAGTGATGAGAAGACTCTGTGAGAGACGACTCATCGACATTGTTTGCCAATGTGGATAGATATTTTCTATCTCTTGGAATAATTTTTTGTTTTCTGGATCCAGGCTGGTGTCCATTGGGCATTTCGGTGCTCGGTCGATCCGCAAGCCGCACGGTCTCTTCTGAATCGTTGACTATTCTTATCTCAGGCTTCTTTCTTTCCACACGTCTTTCCATATCCGAAAGTTTGATCACCTGAGGTATGACTGGAAATTTTGAGTTTGGATTGTTATTTTCGTTAGATTGGAATCTGTACTTGCGGTGGTAGTCTAGGTACCAATAGATGTTGCATATGCCATTGAATTCCTGCATCAAAAAAGAGCCCACTGCCAAGAAAAACGAATAGCCGTAGTCATAGACAAAGGGCGATTCGTCATCCTTTGACCTGGATGCGGTTAGTTTATTATCAACAGCGCCATTTACTGCTGCTATGAACACAATTAGGGCAGTTAATGAGGCAAGACCGGCAAATATGAACAAGCATCCAGAAAGCAGGTACAAATAGTGAAGCTTTTGTCTAACATAAGCATAAGTGTGGAGAAATACCGAAGTTAACATCAGGACCAAAGATATTGCCACTGGAACTATTGAAATTCCAACTTGTTCTTAATAAAACAATCAAATTTTTTTTTTGGTTTTTAATTAGTTATTATTGCAAAATTAATTAAGCAGTTGTAAAGATTTTTTTCTGTAATCAAACTATCCGATTTTTTCAATGAGGTTAATTAAATTTTTTAAAATGGTTCAAGCATTGTCAATTATTATTTTATGTTTTTAGCTTTAAATTTTGAGATAAATTAATTATTAATTGTTTAGTCTGATTATGACTGATTATTATTACGTCATTTACTTATTCACTATAAAATTAATTACTTGAAATGATATTCATTTTGAAAAAAGAAATTTAATCACATAAATAATTAAAATAATATAAGATTTTTGGCTCAAATAGATCTAAATATCAAAGAACATATTCTTTGTCTTGCCACTCTGGTCCTTGTAAGTGTTGCTAGCATAGCACTAAAACTAGAACTTGAAGTAGGCAGAGTGTCTAGTCAAAACTACCAGAAACCAGAAGAGAATAGATATTATGCAAAAATAGTTCAAAATCTGGCATTGTGAAATTTTGAACAAAAAACAAAAACAAAATATCAAAAATGCCAAAGCTCAAGTTCAAAAGGAGCAAATCATGTTCTGTGAATTGTATCACTTGGCACATCCTTTGTACCACCAATATAATGATTCTGCAAAACTCTACAATAAGTCTGCGAAATTCAGAACTTTGTGTACAGAAGATGTACCAGGTGTTTCAACTTACAGAGCATGTTTTGCTCCTTCTGAACTTGAGCTTTGGCATTTTTGATATTCTGTTTTTGTTTTTTGTTCCAAATTTCAAAAAAAAAATCAAAAATACAAACTAATTGTTAATTAGATATGCTACTTGGAAATGGTTAGAGATCTGACGATGTCTGAATTCAGTAATCAGAGGTTCTGCTTCGGTGGTAAAATGGAATAGTCTTAGACTGGTCAAATAAGTACCGATTTGTACCTGCAATGAGTTCTATAAATGCCCTTTTCTCAAACAGAGTAGTTGCGCATTGGAATAAGTAGTATGTATTAAAATCTTACTCAACTACTAAGTCATAGCTCCACATTGCCTAGTAACAGTGACGGACTCAGACATTATACATTTTAGGTGTCGCAGAAAGTACTACAGCTACTACTAACACTCAAAAGTATCATGTAGTCATTATTCTAGAATCTTGGAAGCTTTGGCATCGACTTATTTTATTTAAATTTATTAGAATATTTCCTGAGCAATTTGTTTAGATAAGTTTAATTTTTATATTTAAGAAAAAAAATTAACAGATAATTTTAAAAATATAGATTCTTAAAATCTAAAAATAAATAAAAAATTGCCAATGAAATCTAGCCGGAACTTTAACTTAAAAAATTTGGTAAATAAAAAAATTAGGTTCTACCAGATAAAATTAATTTTGAAACCTTTATTTATTTTTTAAAAATAATTGTAAATTTTTTGATTATTAAATTTCCTAATTGATTAATAAAAAAATAGCATTCCTGCCTGTATCTTATCTTAAAAAATTGTAAAAATATAAACATAATATTTTTGAAATCTGAACACAATTTATAAATATTTATTCACTCAGTCATATTATTAAATTAATAATTAAAATTAGTGTTTACTTTTTAAAGTGTCCGTAACTCTGGTGTCCGAATCGAAGTTTTGAAAAAATTTTATATTTTCACACTGTTGCTGCTTAGATCCATCTAATCAACTTATTGGTTAAATTTAAAGCTAATTAAAATTAATTAGAGTAGTACCAGTAATGCGACACATCCTCCACAATCCAAAGTTGGCAGTTATTGTGCCCAGCGGAAGATGGTAGACACTTTTTGACGAATTCTTTCCCGAAGAATTGACTGGCACCGGTGTGGTCACCTTCTCCCTCATCCCTTGTATTGGATCGAACCTTTCCACCGACTCAAGCCAATTGATGGTCAATATACTGATAATCATTAGCAATGGCGATACATAGGCGCTTACTGAGAGTCCAAAAAATAGAAGCCTATGTTTTATATGGCCCATTGAAAACGCCGTATATCATTTAACCGATTTATGACAGATAATAAAAAACTATTTTTAAAAAATTATTTATTAAATCTTTTAATTCATCAATCTAGGAAATTCAATAACTAATTTTAAGTTTTGAATTACTTGAGGAAAAATTCCAATTATAAAATCTGAACTCTTAAAAAAATCGAATCTAACTCTAGATTTTAAATTACTAATTAATTGAAGATATTATTAAAATAGTTAAAATATATACTCGTTATGATTCAATAATTAGGCTAATTAATCTCCTATTGGAGGCTCTAAGTGTAACTCAAGATTCCCAATGGGAATATTCCAGTGGTCCGGTGACATGATTTCAAAAATTCGATCTACTCAATTGCTCTTGGACTCCTTGTCAGCTGAAAAATCACGCTCTCTTTATTTATCAATAATTACTATTTCTTAAGAAAAAATTTTAAAAATAAAACATAAATGATATGCATTTTCCGCGATTGATTCATTGAGTCATTAAGTTCCAATAGAGTCTCTGAAAAATTGGTTTCGAATTTTAATCAAAAATGATTAAGTAATTTTAATTTCCGATTTTGTCATAATTTTTTTGCAAAATAAATATTTTTATCACTGTTGTAGTAGTATGACATTATGATAAAAAAGCACTTGAAATAAACATTTTTTTTTATTTTTGGACTCGAATTACAAACAATAATTGCCAATAGAACAAAATTAAATACAAATTATTCACTTTTTATTAATTTTTATTATTTTAAATTTGCAAAATAGATAATTTTTTCTTCAAATACTCTTGCTAGATTAAAATAAAATAAAAAACTGATTAATATATTTTCTAAATATCAGCATGAATTATCATTTTGGGTATTTTGGCGGATCTGTATTTTAGAAAAATTATTTTGAACAACATGAAAAATATTCAAAAAATAATAATCTCTACTTTATTGATAGAATAAAAATAAAGATAACTCATTAATATTTATAAAGCCTGTAATGTAGTGTTTTTGGAATTTATATCTAATTGTAAAGATATAGACTGTTTTTAAAAGCAATCAGTGATGCTTAATTAATGAGAATTTTGTTAAAAATAGACCAGTGTTTTTTTAACCCTTAAATTAAATAAATAAAATTACTAGCTTCTAAATTATGTCATTAGAGACAATTTAAAAAATACGGAAATTTTTACTTTTATCAAAATAATTAATCTAATTGTATAAATAATGCTCCCACTCATTTACTCATTTTACTTTAATCAAAAAACTCATGGATCACCAAAGTTAATTGTTTATTCTTAATTAATTTAAAAGAAAAAAACATTTCTTTATTTAAAAAATTGCTTAACCTTGCTCCTATTTTGCCAAAGTACCAATTGAACATTTTTAGACAAAAAAAGAATCTTTTAATTTCTGATATTTTCATTGCTTCTTTATGGCTGTTTGCTCCAAGCTTTTCTTCAAACTACAATAACATCTAAGAGACTAATCAATACTTTTTAATTATGTAACCTATTAAAATGCAGATAACTAAGAGCTTTAATTTGAATTTAAATTAAAAGTCACTCTTAACTTAGGAAATTTTTATCCCTAATGAAATCTTTTCCCTTTAAAAAAAAACATACTTTTGGCCAAAGAGTGATAAGGTTCAGCCAAACCATTTCAATTGGTAATTATGACTGAGAATGCTTACTAGAAAATCGATTTTTGAATAAAAAATTATTAGTAAAAGATATAAATACATTGTAGAAATAAAACATAGTTGAATAATGCCTTGAGGAATTAAGAGGACTTTTTAATTATTTTTTCACTATGCGGTAATTTAGGGAAGAATTAACGGGCCTTTATTTCAATTATGCACTAAGTTTGTGATAACTTGGGCTGAGCAACAATTGGATTTTAATTAAACAATCAATCGATTTATTAAAATGCAAATAAACTATTGAAAAAGTTTTATTAAATGAATAAGTTTTTGTTCGCAAGTTTTTTTTAGGCGACATTTGAGTGATATGTCTTGAGATTTAGAGTTTTAAATAGATAAAATAGAAGCTAGAGAAATAAATTTGGGCTAAATTAACATGATTTATTGATTTATGCTGCAATTAGAATTTTAATAAAGATGATATGAAGCATAGCTTCCGATGAAAAATGACAATAATTCAGAGTTAATAACTTTTGATATTTTCCTTTAAGACAAATTTTTTGTAAATAATAAAATTTGACAAAGAATTTCTAATTTGGAATATGATCTTAAATTGTATTGTAGTCTAATCGTATATAAAAAATTTGGTACAGTTTTCAATTTCAAGGTTAATCAACAGGATAGTGCACTTTTCATGAGGATCGATTAGTGCTTTATTCATTTAAATAGTATAAAATAATTTTACAGATTAAAAAAAAAATTAAGTCGCTTAGTTAAGACATTTGAAGATCAAGTCTGATTCATCGTTTGAACAAGTATCAGACTTGAAGTATTGAGCCTAGAAGATCGTAGAATAAGAGGGGATCTTATTTAAATGTTCAAGATAGTCAACCGTCATGAGAGGATTAACCTAATGAAAGGTGTGAATCTGGAATTAAGAAGACTTAATTTGCAAACAAGCTACATCAAGATATAACTTTCTGACCAATAGAGTGGTTTCAACGTGGAACGCTTTACTGGAAAGTGTTGTTAACTCAGAGACAGTTAACAGTTTTATAGCGGGTATCGACAGAGAAGTGTCAGAAAAGTCTCACAACTAATACTATTAGTAGTGTGCATTCAGATATCTTATATCAGTTTCTCCATTCCTGTAAATTTCCTATTATAGCATAATGTGCTATCATAGGTGACCTCCTTGTAGGTCGAATAACAAAAATAGTGTAATTGTGATTACTCAAAAAGAAGAAATCTGTTTGTATTACCAAGTTATTCTTTATTTGAATAATTTATTTACAAAAAATGTGCCTTGTTAAAAAAAATCATGATTCACATCTTTATTTTATTCTTTTTTTAAAAAATAATTCAGGAAAAGTTTTTCCAAGGCAGTTCCGAGTGGCGGAGCCTTCTTTTCAACCCACATGTCTGAAATATGATTAAAAAAATTTGTCTTAGTTAGATTTGTACAATAAAAGTAGAAAATATATTATATGATTCATATCTAATGTAATGTATTTTTCATATGTCCAAAATCAGAAATGGTCAAGTGTTAATTATTAAACTGTTCTTTTTTGTACACTTTCAATGTTTTTGATATTTTTTCTAAGAGCCTTTCATTCATTTCAGACACTGCCTAGCATTCACCTTAGTACACCAGTGTAGCTGTATATCGTGATTTCTGTTTCTTAGCTGGAGCATATTGATTTCGGGAGTGTCTGAATTAGAAAACATTGTAATTTTTAAATAATTTTCTGTATTTAAAACCCTTGTTAAAAAATTATCTTCCAAAAGCTACAAAAAAAAAGTAATTAATTCTTTGTCATTAAATTAAATTGAACCATTTACTCTGTCAAATTTTTACAAATGCATGTAACCAATTAGAACATCAAAAGCGATTTAATTATTTACTTTTGATATACTGGATTCACTTTCAGCGATGTGACAAAGAACATTACTGTGCTCATTTGACGCTTTAGTAAACGGATTTAGTATTATATTGAGTAAGGACATTTGAGCCTGAAAATCGAAATTTGATATTTGATTTTTTTTAAAAAACCAATATGATATTTGAATTCTCCGTCCTAAAATACACTTGAGTGCACTATGCCTCCTTTTTTCATCACTGCTATCGCTTTAATTCCACAACCAATAATTTTTTCTGCAAGAGTTCTGTCGAGTTTTGTTTTTTTTTTGGATTTCTAAAATAGAGTATAATTTATTTCTTTCATAGAGTATTTGTTCATTTTAAGCTTTAATATTAAAATTTTGATACTTTGAATCTAAGTTTTTTTTTATTTTAAAATTTTTATGCATATATAGAGATGAAAATGTGCTAAATTTTGACGCGTTTTGAAGTGAGACGCGATCAATAATTTGATGCAGTGGAAAAATCTTTTGAATATAAACTCTTGTTTTGGTAAATAAAAAAGACCCACATTCTTACATTCTTTTTCAATTTCTAACATCGTCAGTCTGAAAAATCTTCTGGCATATTGTTGCCAATAAAAATCATTGAGCATTGAACTTGCTTATGCTTATACATCTGTAGATATCCGACACTATATCTGGATACCAGGCCAATAAGTAGAATCATTTTAATAAATGATATTTATTGTAAATTAGATAGACATTTTTGAATTTTTTTAAAATTAAAAACAAAATTTTCATTCGTAAATGCATACAAGGCAGGCTAAAATTATTATTTTTTATTTACTTACAACAATCATAAATAGACTTAATTTAATTAAAAAAAAATTAGTTAATATTGTTCACAATAATAACTTTAGTATCATCATCTTCATCATCAAAATTGGTTGACCTATCAATAAAATAATCTCTATTAATTGAATATCTCCTGCTAGTAGTTGGCTCGTTTGAATTCCAGCTGGCGTCCCAATTGCCAGACTCATGGCTTCGGAAGCTGCTGTACTGCTTGGCCGATGTCGAGGAATTAAAGCTCGATGAGTTGATTAAATATTGACTGGTGAGCATAAACTCCTTGCGAAAGAACTTTCGCAGGAAAATGAAATAAACCAGCGGAGCATAGAGCGTAAAATAGATAAAAGTGGTCAAATTTAAAATGCACAATCCATCAACATTATCTCCTATGTTCAGGTACACCAAGAGCGAGCCAATGGACTGAAATAGGCATATTATTCCCAGAATCAGGCAGTACAGATAAAAAGAACGATTCACTTGAAAAATTATCAAAAAATTTACTAATAAAATTTAAAACCAGTTTAATTTTACTTGGCAATGGAAATCTTTCTTTTAACTTTGTATAAGGAAGTAAATAGATTACAAAATAAATCTTAAAATTAGAAAAATTATCTTTGTTTGTTAAATATTTTAAATTAAGAAATTATTTTTACAATTGTAAATACAGTGCTAGAAAAAAACCAGAATATCATTCCACCAAGACCGAAGAGGTCGTAGTAATGTGACGTTTTGTCAACCACTACATAGTGTTTATCCGGAAACAAAAATTCCAAACAAGCCTTCAAAAGTTAATAAAAAATTTTATCTCATTTAATTACTTTTTTTTTCGTATTTACCTGAATTGAAATATACAGCAGAGAAATTGGCATGGTCAGTGATATTATTCTGAAAATACTCTTGTGGCTTTCGAGTCTGGCAAAAAAGATGCCAAAAAACACCACTGATAGTTCTGTGCCCAGCTGACTAAATCTGATTATCAACCACGATATCTTTAACCAAAGTATAAAAATTTAAATAGTTTAATTAAAAAAATTTCACTTGCCTTATTAACAATTTGTCCATTCAAAGTATCTGGTTTAATGAATATACTTATTAAACACCGACCAATGGACAATATTGACATTGCCAATATCTGGTTGGAATTTTTATTTTTAATTTTAATAAAATTATAATTATTTTTACCAAATGATAGAAAACTTTTATTATGGGAAAATTTAATTTTTTTAATTTTTGATTCATTTGGATTCGTTTGGCAAGCAGAAATATGGTAAACATGACATTGGGCACCAGGAGCAAGACATCCCATAGCAAAAGTCTTGGTTTAAAGAGTAAATAAGCAGAAAACTCGCAATTTTTTGTTACCCTTCGGCCACTGTGTAGGTCTGAATTCGTAGACAGAATGGAACAAAGTCTGCTGGATACCATGATCCATTATCTGGAGGATCAGTCCTAAAATTTGAATTGTTCATTATCTAAAGTGAGAAATGAGTAATTTTCAAGATTTTTAGATCACCTGATAGGCGTTTACTAAAGCTAAAAAATAAAAATAATTCAAATTATGAAATTCTTATTCAAAATAAACTTTTATTTAACATAAATATTAACTAAATGCAAATTTAATTTCATAAAAACTAATGACAAGCAGCATGTGCTCGAGGTCTATGTGACTCTAGAATCTCATTTTGTTAATTAATTTTCATTATATTTAATTAAAACCAGAAATCTTGGAACCAAAAACCAAGCGCCTGTAAATACCTAAAAGCTGACTTAACCAACTCATGGACAGTGAGATAAAACCAAATATTCAGTTGGCAAAAAATTTATCCACTGGAATTTGGCTATCGGAATGCAACCGGGTTCGATTGACCAAAATTAAGGGAAAATTTATCCACTCAATGGGCTATGTGGAAAATAAATGTGACTTTCTTTATCCAGAAGAAGCACTTTATTTACTTGAAACTGTAATAAATAAAAACAAAATTATTTTTATTTTGTTGAGATTATTTTTTTTTATAGTCAAATATTCTTATCTATTTTGAAGACGAAAAAGATCAGGTACTTATGAGTGTTCAGCAATGTTTTGAGTTATTTTTCAAAAGTGATGAGATAAGTCTGAATGATTATAAGGTGTATAAATCTCTAATTAGGCACGGGTATATTGTGAGACGTGCCAAAAGAGAAGTTGTTGGTGAGTGGAAGAAGGAAAAAAGTGAGACATTGGTTGCGAGTAGTGGTCCTGTGGTAAAAAAACAAGATCATGGTCTGTTAAGCAAGTCCGAGATTTTCCAAAAGCTAGATAGTCTTATTTCTAGTATATCCGAAGGACAGCTATGTGAAAAATTGAGAGACAAGATAAAGACAAGCAGTTTTCGTTATTTTTTCGAAGTTTATCATCCTAATAAATCCTTCAAAAAGTCTGGGCCTCATCTAAAGCCTTCGTACAGGATTGTCACTCGAAAAAGTGCAAATTATGACCAATTAACTTTGCCAAGTTTAAATGATCTGGTTCAACTGAGTCAAAATGATGAGGTCATGCGACTATTTGCATTTGTAAATGACTCAAATGATGTTATGTTTTATTCATTTAACCAAAATTTTAATTTGCCCTTTGTTGTATAAATAAATTTTTTAAAAATTTCAAAATTAAGACAAAATAGTCATAGGAAAATAAAAAAAATAATTCAGCCTTATCTTCTAGTATTTTTTGATTTAGTCTTTTAATGATGTTTTTAAATAAATCGTTTTAAACAAATGATTATTAATTATAAAATAATTAATAAAAGTATTTTTTATTTATTCATTTGATAAATCCATATTTGATACCAACAAAGTAGTTGCTTCTAAATTTTTTGCTTTAAAATTTGGTTCTTATATTTAACAGGTTCAAACTATCTTATTAGGAACCCTTTAAGATCTTAAATAGGATACTTTAAGATTCCCGATTGAATTTATGTAAGAAAATTTTGATAATGTCTTGATAATATCTTACTAAGGAATCTTAAGGATAAAAAGTTAAACCACTAATTCAAGATTTTGTAAGATTGATCAAATATTCTTTATTCTTTATATTTTAAATAAGATTCCAATAAGATTTTAAATGATCTATAAGGATAAAATCCTGAATTTTATTAAATATTACTATTTTTTATAAAATTATAAATAAAATGGATCGAAAATGACTCCGACAAATAGTACCAAATCCAAGTCATCAAAAGTCACAAGTACAAGGTATTTCTTTATTTAAAAATAATATTAATTAAATATTAATTTGTTTTTTAATATTCATTTTAAGGTGGTGCCGCTGCCAAGCCGGTTCTTGACAAGCCAGCAGCTTTGAGATCGAATAAGAACATTTCTAATATTCAACCATCATCTGAAAATTTTATTTTTTTAACTTAATTTTAAAATTTTAATTTAATTTTTTTTTTAAATTAAAGGAATCATACGGCGTTTTGAACGAATTGTGTAAGAAGATTGACTCAGTCAAATTAGTAGTTGAAGGCTTTCAGGCACCTATAGGCAGGATTCAAGGTCAAGTTAATATATAATCTGAACGGCAAGTCGAAATAATAGAAAAAATAGACCGCAATTTTGGTCATGTAATGGATAGACTTGATGTGTTAGAAAGACAGCCACTTAAAGAAGCTCAGAACTGCGGAAGCTTTTGTTGATAATTGGGAGAGCGTTGTCAAGTCACTTCGTCAGAAGTGTCTTGATACCAAGAAATATCGTATTGAAAGTAAGAGGTTATTCAAAAAAATTCTTGAAACATTTTTTTAAAGACACAGATGAAGCTGACGGCAACTTGGATGACTAGGAGCCTGCCTCGAATGAAGACCCTCAAGAGAATAAACATTTAAAAAAAAAATTGTTTTATTTATTAAATCCTGTCTAGTTCCTAATACCCGTAAATTATATTGATTTTATATTTTAATATGAAATTTAATTCCTATGAAATCCTATTAAATAATCATTAAAAACTGAATAACTCTTAACTTAGTCCAAAAAAGATATATAAGGATCCTAATATGATCCTTAATTTTCTTAATTTTTCTTGAAAATTAAAAATATTGATTTTTTAAAGATCTTAATAAGATCCTATGAAATCCTAATAAATTTGGGAACTTAAAAGAATTTCTGTTAGGATCCTATACGTAGCTGGTTAGGAAAATTGTCCAGAAAAGCCCCGGAATCCACTCACGAATCCTGATAAGATGATGCTAATTAAGATCTAGACGGGAATTGGTTTCTGGGTTAAACTAAATTCTTAAATAATTTAATTTTTCATTCCTTTATGAGCTTTTTTTAAGAAGAATTAATTATTTTTCCAACTATGATCTATTAAAATACAAATAAAATACAAATAAAAACAACACAATAAAAAACGTAGAACAACATGTTTAGATGAATACCTGCAAACACTCTTCTAATAATAAAAAAAACTTTAAAATGATAACCACTTAAACTTCCTTAGTCTTCCTTAGTTGCTCAATTTTTGGTGATGGTTTTGCTATCACCAAACATTGAGCATATATTGGTATCTATTTAGTGACCATTCAATATCGACCATTATAACATGCTTCTCTGCTTATTGTCTTAATTAATTCAATGATCTTTAGGCTTATTTTACTTGTTATTTCATTAAAATTTATATTTAAATTAAAGACTCGATACATATAACTTTTAAATAGACCCTATGATTTAAAATTGAATACCCAGGAACGAATTCCTATTTAGGATCTTGTAAGATTCCTTAGGGTTTTATAAGAAGTAAGATCCTGATCAGATCATTAAAGTTTCTTTTAAAGATTCCTATCGTTTAAGATTTTTTAGGAGTTTTTTCCAAGAATCTTATCAAGATTTTTAAGGAGTCCTAACAGACTTTTTTACTCAAGATTCGATTAAGGAAATTATTTGGATTCTTAAATAAAATCTTATTTAAGATCTTGATTTGAAGAATTTATAAGAACCTTTAAAGATCATAAATAAGATTTCATTTAAGAATCTTTTATTAAGATTAATATAGGATTCTTGATAGGAGTCTTAACAGAAAAGTCTTAATTAGTCTTAAATTAGGATTTCTACAAGATAATGTAAGATAATAGGAATATACCTAGCTTTTCTTAAAAAATCTTTTTTAAAGGATCCTAATAGGATCTTAAAGGATAAAATTAGAATTTTTATTTGTTAAAACAATATATTTTTGTTATGATTTTATTTAATTTTAAGTAAATTTTAATTTGCAAATATTAATCGTGTTCGTTTTCATTTAAATATTCACATACAAAAATAAATTCATTATCAACATTATAAATTATGCATTTCTCTTTAATATTGTGACTATTTATAATAATTAAATTATTTGTTTTCTTACAACAATAAAAAATATCACAAAAAAAATCTTCTTCTTTCAAATAATTAAGTTCTTTTGGAACTCTGATCTTATTAGAAGACATCAGGTCCTTTGTTATTATTTCATATGGACTAACAGCTATATAGAAGTAATTTTCTATTTCAATAAAGTATTTAATTTCACCAAAAAATAAATTGTTTTCAACACTATATTTAATGATGCCACTTGATTTGTTTTTAGTGAGTTTTGAATATTCAATCGAAGTAAATATTTTGTTTTTAATTCTTAATCTATGTCCAATTGATAACATATTTTCATAACTTTCTATTTCAAACATTTGAAGCTCAAACGAATTTATTTTTCTTTGTATAATTGGTTCCAAAAGTTCGTTATCACTTTGCAAAGTTTTGATATCAAAAAGCTCTTTAACAAATTCACTACTCTCTTCACTTAGATTAAAATCATCAATTTTATTTATAATCTCAAAATGAAGCAACGAATCTAAAAAAATTAATATTTAATATATAAATAATTAACATTCTTTAGAATTGCTAACTTTTTAGAAATTGCGAGTCAAAACCTCGAGTGCCATTTAGACCTCTTCTATAAAATCCAAGACAGCTTTCAAGACTGAACATTGAATGGCCAATGAGTGAACCATGAAGTTTAACATCATTTACCAAGTGTTTTGAAATACAATGAAAAGTAAAAGTTAAATTTTCTTGCCCATAATATTTGACATACCATTTTGAAAAAACTTTTAATAATTTTTCAGCTTTAGATAAACTGGATTCATCAACGCATTTGTGTAACAATTTGATAGCTGTAAGGAAATAATCTTAAAAATATTGTTTAAATTTTATTTTTGACACAATTACCATAGATTAGACAAGCAATGTTCCAATAGAATTTCGGCTTCAGAATATTTCTCAATAATGGAAGACAAATATACAAAAAAAAAGTGCGATACTCATTCGCTTTCCATGTTTTTACGTTTTTAAAGTCAAAATTTAATCTTTTAATGGTATGTGGAAATATAAACTTTTTTAATTCACTTTCTAATTTTTTTTTGATGCTTTGTTTACCTTTTTATTAAAAGATTATAAAAATAATTGTGAAATTTTTAAAAATTAAAAAAACCTATATAAAAATCTTTTTTATGATTCGAACTATCAAACCAGTTATTTAGAATTGATTTAAAAATGCCAAGACAAACTAGATGCATGTAATCGATAGGTATCGAATTTGGTAAACCCAGTTTTTTTGAAATTGTAATTTTTCCTTTTATACCGTTTTCAGGTAGCTTTTCTGTGCCAATCTGAGAGTCTAATTCAAATGTTTCTTTAGATCTCAGGGGATAATTGTTCTGAGAATAAGTCATTTTTTTATAGCTGTTCTTATAGTCTCCTTAAATATTAGATATTAATTAAATGGTAAATTTACAAATTTTTTAATTTACCTGGATTTAAACAATAGGCACAGCCATAGTAACCGTTAAATTGATTCATATTCAAGACCATTGATTTTGCTGGTGTATCGCAAAGTATTCCATATATTTTTATACTAAAATTGTATTCTCTAAAATTTTTATTAAATTTTATTCCATTTCTGTTTATTGTCTCAATTTCTTCGATCAGGCTAGAAAACAAAATGTCTGATGTTGGTTTTTTTGATCCAAACCAAATACCATAAACGAGTTTATTTTTTATTGAATCTCTAAGACTTAAAGGCAATTCACACAACCCAATAATAATTGGCCAAAAATGTTTTGAATTAGACTTAGATACTGCTATACCGTCAGTATACACCATAATATTTAATTGGTTTGTTTTTTCACCATCAGAATAATGCTCACCATCAGTCAGGTCTTTAAAACATCGATTACTATTTCGAACAAAATTTTCAATTTTATTGATATTATTTCTGATTAGTCTTGTTAATCTAGATTGAATATCAAGATAAGTGAACGAATTATTTTGCTTTATAAGCTTTTTGTTATTCGAACAATTATGGTTTTGGCATTTTTTATCAATGCTCAATTCGACTAAACAAGCATCACAAAATTTTTTTTCTTTAAATTGTTCAGTTTCACTGTTAACTAACTTGTTTAATTTATTGATTGTTTTAGGTAAATCATTCGAAATTGGAAGCAACATGCGTAATAGTTCGAGAAGTTTTTGTTGAGCAAAAGATGACAAGTCAAAACGATTAAAAAAACAAATAATTAAAAGTGACGCTTCTTTTGTGGACAATTCCGAACCAGAATAAAGCCTAGTTCAGTAATTTTTATTTAATTTTTTTTAAGATTCTATTTTAAAATCAAACCGTTTTTCTTCTACAGTAAAATCAAAACTTTCTTCAAAAGATGAGTTTTGAATTCTGTTTATCAATTCTTCTGTCAAATATTTTCTATTTGAATCAATTTCGTTTTGTTCATCAACCTGATTCTCAACAGAATTTTCGATTTGGACGGAAAAACTATTAATTTCGAGTTCAGTTTTATTACTCAATAGATTATTTGAATTTTTTTTTTTTTTTTCGTATTTGGATTTTCGTCTAAAATTTCATCAATAACAGTCTTACGAGAAATTGAATTTTTTGAAATAAATAAGACATTTTCTTCGTCAGAACTAGTTTCAAAATTGAAAACTGTTTTTTTTCCAGTCATTTTAAAATAGATTTGCAAAAAAAAATTTTTAATCCAATAATTAATCTAAAAAAAAAATAAACTTATCGGCTAAAAATAAAATTAATCTAATTATTCAATTATCTAATTTAATCGCGACTCTTTTTAAAATTTTCTTCCAAATATAAATGCTATTTCTATATATTTTTTTTCAAGTTAAATTAAAAAAACAAAAAAAGAAAATGTCACCAACAAGCAACAATCCAAAATCACAAGCACCTAGACAATCACAAAGTATGTTTTATTATTTAATATTTTTTTATGTTTTTGAATTCTAATGTTTGAATTTTTTTTGCTGTTGGAATTACTAAACCGGCTTTAGATAGACCAAGTGCTTTGAGACAAAATAAAAATGCAACAAACATTCAAGAATCTCAAAACAACGTTTGTACTTATTTTATTTTTATATTATGTGTTTATTTTTTTTATTAGAATGCTTCAAATTTTCTCAACGAAGTTTCAAAAAAAATCGACGGTCTTGTCTTTAGTTTTGATGATTTTCGTGTCACAATTGATCAGACTAAAACACAACTGAACACTTTTGAAAATCAGTTGCTTGAAAAAATCGAACGGTTTGATCGAATTCTAGCAAACATGTATACAAAGATTGAGCATTTAGAACAAACACAGCATGTCGCTACGGCGTCTTTGTCCGGTCAAAGTCGTTTTAGTCCTGAATTGATAAGTCAAGCTAAAGATCAATTAGGAATCGACCTAACTGTTGACTTGGTATTATTTAATTATTATTTTAATATCAATTTATTTATTATTATTATTAGGTCTACAACGGCAAAAATCTTCTTGCACTTGTTCCATTCAACAAGAACAACATTAACATTTATGGCACAAAGTTGATTGGTAAACTTTTCACAAAAAAAGAACTATCCGAGGGTACGATTGAACCAACAAGGACACAAACTCCAGCTCTAGATCCAGTTCGAATAAATCTAATTAAAGGTATTTTTTCATTCAAGTTAAAAAAATATTTAAATATTAATTTTAAAAATCTTTAAAAGCATGTTATATGAAAAAATTAAAGACCGTTGAAGCATTCACTGACAACTGGGACAGTGTCATTAAGTCGCTTAGGCAAAAATGCCTGGATGCAAAAAAATATCTAACTAAGCGTTAGATTTATTAATTTTTAATATTCAAATTTTGTAGTTTTTTTAAAGATCCAGAAGCTGGTGACTCCATGGACGATGCAAATGATGATTCAAGACCTTTAAATGAAACCCAGGGCGTTCAAGACTCCATTCCTTCAAACCAAACTCCAGCAGACCTATCGGCATTAGATCAAACACAAATCGAACAACAAGAGCTTGACATCAATATGAATTCCTTGCCGCCATATTAAGTCCCAGCATATTTAATTTTTTTTTCCTATTATTCAATTAGTTTTTTTTTTGATTTCTATATTATTTGTTTTGTTTTGAATTATTTTGTTATTTTTATTATTTTCCTTTAGCTTTAATTTCTTTATAGTTTTTATTTTTTGATTTTTTTTCTTTTATGATTTAAATAAATAGATTTTGATCTAGCTTAAATTCAAAATTTTTTTATTCCACCAAACCCTTAGAATGTCCTTAGGATATCCTAGATAAGAACTTGAAAGATCCTTACATTTCCTAAAATTTGAATTGTTTGATTATTGATTTATAGTTTTTAGGAATTAATAGGATCCCATAAGATCCTATATTCTTATAGGACTTTTAAGGAAATTTAGCTAGGATCTTATACCGTCCTGGACTAGGATCCTATACTGTCCTGTACTAGGATTTTGACTAGGAAATGACCCAGAATCCTATCAGGAAACTTGATAGGATACTATTTAAGATCCAGTTAAGAATTCGTCTTTGGGTACCTTGTCAAGCCAAGTAAAATTAAATGCTCGGTCTTTAATCTTTTAAATTAAATAAAATTAAAATATTAAATTAAAATTTTTATTTTTTATTTGATTGTTGAGGTTTTTTTTTCTTTTTACAAGATAGTGGATTTGGTTGTTTGGCCTTCTTTTTCCTGTGTACTCGCTTCACTTGTGGTCTTTGCTCATTGAGTTTCTTTTTTAATTCTTTTATGGTTTTCATCTCGTCATATTTAGGAGCAAGTTTTCCCTTAAGTTTTTTATTGACCAATTTATCGTTTATTTCAGAGGGTTTTTCCAAATTAATCGCATTGTGCGATATTATCATTAGCGGTGTCCCAGGTACATTGCGGACTATATCCTTCAAACTTTCACTTTGAGTAGCAACAATGTACTTTATGTCACCTGATTCTGTGATCAAATTTTTAAAACACTTTTCTGAACTAACAAAATTTCGCTTGTGTTTACACTCAACCAGTTGGTATTGTTTTAAAATGAGCATGGCACCTCGCGTTGGTTTTCCCAGAATTTCTGTCTCATGTATTGCGCATTTGGTAGTCAGTAGTTTACATTTATTATCCTTTACATCGAAAAACTTGGGCATTTGCTCGGCTAAGTTTATTTTGCAATTGAGGGCCTCGTTGGCAAATGTTCCATCAATTAGGACATTATAGCCTTTGGTGTCCAAATTAAAGTTGGATCTGTAGTATTTGAGAACACGTTTTGTATGTTTGTGACGCCGGATTTTCATTGTCTATTTGGGTTTTTAAAACAATAATTAAATTTAATTAATTGAGAATTATTTGATAAAAAATTTTTGTGCTATGTTTTAAATTTTCATTCTCAACTTAACATTAACTTTAAATTGAACATTTTTTTTAATATTTTTTTTTGTAATAATGGCCTATGATTCACAATTTTATTAACTTTTTTTTTTAAGTTTTTTTTTAAGCCTATAAATGAAAGATAATTTATGGGAAAATTGATAATAAAATTTTTTCTAATTAAAATAAAATTATAAAAATTTGTCATTATTGGAGCAAATTCTTATTGAAAAAATTTAAAAATTAAATTAAGACCTGACAATTTTTTAAAGATGAGCTTTACAGAAGAACTAAATCAGAGCCGATGAGCCAATGTATAATAAAATAAAATAATAACCTTTCAATTTAATTCATAAAAAATTAAATTAATTGACAAGTATAAAAATTGACAGTCTTTTATTATTTTATTTTATAATACATTGGCTCATCGGCTCTGATTTAGTTCTTCTGTAAAGCTCATTTTTTAAAAATTGTCAGGTCTTTATTTATCCTTTATAGAATTTACAATCTGTAATTAAAGTGATTAAGTAACTGAAAGGTTATAAATTTATAAGCTATAGGGTTAATGTTAAGCTCTTAGCAGAAAATATCAATTTAAATTTAAGATAAATTTTAATTTTTATTTAATTAGTTTTTTATTTTTTTTCCATAAACTAAATCAAATATTATTTTTGAAAATAGAATAATTTAAAAAAAAACATTATTGAAATTTTAATAAAAGAAGCTATAAATTAATAGGTTTAGCATAAACTCTATGGTATTAAACTTAGCCAATTTTTATCTCCTTATCGACTTGTGTAAATCTTCAAAAGTAACCATGGCTGATTTTTGCTTTCTAATTATCTCCTGTTCGAATTTTTCGTCATTTCAATGCCATTTTCCCATGAAAACCGTATTTATTAGTAAGACCAAATTTAATTAATTGTGTTAATAAAAATTATTTAAAATTTTAAAATATTTGAAATAATTTTACTAATTTTTTATCGACCCTAATCCTACCCTAAACCCGAAAATGCAAATTAATTTAATATTTTATTAATCAAATTTTTTATTTGAATTTTTCAGATACAGATACAAAAATAATAGATAGTTATTTGATTTTTTTAATTTTTAAATTCTTATCAACCTGATCAATATCTTCAAAAATCATAAGTAATCAATGAAAAATATTTAATAAATATTTTGTATCTTGAGATTTAAAAGATTTAAAGATACAATATATTTTTTTTATCAATAATTATTGATAAATGGGCATCAGCTTATCAGTTGATAAAAAGTTAATTCATTGATCTACTTTCCAAATTTTTATCAATTTTTAAGACTTTTTATATTAAATTTTAACAATTTCGTTTGAATGCATTTTTATAATAATCTATCTTAAATTATACTGATAAAAATGAAAAAATTAATTCTTATATTTGTCTTTGTTTACAGCGTGCACTCGCAGATAGACGTTGGTAGTGATTTGATGCGGCGTGTAATGGTCAAAATGCACACGCGAGTCGACCAGCTTATGTTTTCCTTGCTAGATACCTGGAAAAAATCAGATTTGGACATGGTAAACTACACATTTCTCGACCAATACTCTTTTGATGACATGAACAAAATAATGTACAACATTGATCAAGCCAAAACTGCAGCTAACCAAGATTTAGTCACCTATTTAATTGATTTGCTGCTTAACCGGGTCGAATTGTGGCAGTTTGGCAAAGAATTGTCTTGTGAATGGTGTCTGGCTAGCAAAAAGCTCAATAAGATGGAAAGTGATTATTTGATAGATAAATCAAAGCCTACACTTCAACAAAATTTGGTACATGTGCAAAAGATGTTTTCCGAGATTGGTCTACCTAAGATGGCTTTCGCAGAGTTTAGAACTTCAAACGAGCTCAGAATATTTCTTACCAAGTCGATAGAGATATCAAAAAGAAAGCTTTTTCTATTACAGAAATCCAAGTTTTTTGCTTTCAAAGTGTGGAAAACAAGTGGCACTGAGCTGCACAGTAACTTAATGGACATGAATTCAAGTATTTTGACCGATGTGTTTCCGGCTCCTTGTGTGCTCTACTACCCGCTGGTACTAACCGACTCTCGGTGGGTAGATCTGAATGAAAGAATCATTACTCTCGAGATGGAACAGACAGAAGGAAGTGTGTATTATAAAGGTATCAGGTTGGTCAATCATTTCAAGTATGTTCGTGTAAAATCAGTCAAAGAATGCTTTGAAAAGTGCCTAGAAAATGAAGCCTGTGCCGCCATAACCTACAGACCTATAAACAAAGATGGATGCCATTTTTATAGAAGTGATGAGTTTAAAGTGGTCAAGGATCCCGAATGGGTATCTGCTTCAAATTATAATTTACTTTCGTTTTTAAAGTATTAATTAAAAAATATTTTATTTTTTTCTGCACTCAATTTAATAAATTAATAATTTAAATTTAATAAATAACCAACAAATTTTACGAATTTACTAGCAGATCTATTTAAAATAAAAAAGTGTTATGACCGAGAAAAGGGATTAAACTAAATTAAAAGATGAATTCAGGGTGATAATTTTTTATTTACTTCTCGTTGCCGTGAATTATGTAAATAACTGTGAATATGATATTTAAAAAAAAAAGAAAATTAATTAATTATTTTTTAGAATTAATGAATAGAAATTAAATATTTAAATTTTTTTAAGTTGCTTCTAAGTAGCTGATTTGATGAAATGTGGTCCAAATGTTGTATTTCTCTCAAAAACTACAACTAAATGTCTATAGTTCCACAGTGCAATACAATGATCTCATGCGCTTAGCAAGTCGTTAGTATTTAACACTGTGTAAAATATTAGACATACGCGATTAGAAAAAAAACTTGAGAAATATTTCATTTTATTTTCTTTTCTCCTTTTCTTTATTATTTGTTCAGGCTAGAAGTGGCCATTTATTAATAAATGTACTATTACTTAATTATTAATTTTCTTTATTATTTGTGTTATAACTGCAAACCACCAAATCCTCACCGATCCGGGCAAACTTATTTATTTATTTATTTAGGGTTTATAACACAAAATCAAAAAAATCTCTTTCTAAACAATCCGCTTGATGACATTTCTTAATGGTAGAAAAGTGTTTCTGTAAAATGGTGCAACACTCAAGAAACTAAACGCCAATGTACTAGCTTTTTGTATTTGGAAGATATTTTCAGATTCTGTAGGCAAATGTCATTGGTACTAGTGTTATTTTTCTCTAATTGTCATCTAACATTTTGTTTCCTTTGCTACCAATCGCTAGCAAAGTGTTTTGCGGAATAATTCTGGGAAAAATTAGAGCTGTTTTGGACGCAATACATAGAGAAGATCAGACAGGATTTAGGCATTGTGAAATTTCCAATACAAAAATAAAATGTGTCAAATTTTTTTAATCAAATTAACATTTATTGTCAATAAATGTCAGCTAATTGACCAAAAGAATTTTTTTTAATTAAAAAACAAAATATTATTTTAGTAGACGAGATTATAATCAAAATATATTTCTATTAAACAAAATATTAATTTCTTACTTAAATTTTCTTATTGTTAATAGAATTTTTTATATATCAAAAGCATTTGACAATGTCTGAATTGAGGATCTTATTTGTAAGCTTATAAAAATTAATCATAGATCATTTCTGAATTTGATATATTTAGAAGTAAATGTAGATGGATACTTCAGTGACCAATATCCAGTTAGAACAGGGCTGTGTAATTAGTCCTCTTCCATTTAACATATTTATCAGCGATATGCCAAAAAGGAACACAACGAATAGCCAATACTCCCTGCAGATGATATTTTAAAAAAGAGAAGAAATCTTGAGATTACAGAACTTGAAAAGTGGCTTTTGAAATGGAAGATGAAAATTTCAGTTGAAACGTTTTGCTACATGATTACATCAGAAAATTCAAAAGAAAAAACTGATTTCGATCTAAAAATATATAAAAATAGCCATAATCAATGTAATGTCTCAGCTTAGCTGCAATCACAAAGACTAAATTATATTTGCTTTATTTATTATATATTTTAATTTTAATTTTATACTGATTGATTTTTTTACTAAAATGGGGGATGCACAATCAAGTAAGGTTTTTGGTGATTTTGTTTGATTCAAAATCAAACTTCACTCCCATGTAAATTTAATTAAATATCCATCAAAAAATGGGATCCTGATTTTAAGAAATCTTAATAAATCTTTAATTGGCTCAATCTTGGACTTTTCTTTCCCATGTTTAAATTCTATATCTGATGCCAACTTGAAAAGAATCCAAGTTATTCAAAATTCAGCGGTACGGTCTATATTAAAACTAAAGTATGATATTTCATCTAACATTATCCATCATGAGGCCATAAATAAACTTAAACTTCATACTATCACGAATCGACTTTTTGAATTAAGTGAAAGATATGACAGGAAAGGACTGGTTAATTCGGCTCCTCTGGTGGTAAGACTATTAAATACAAAGCAGGTTTTGAATCAAGGCCAAAACTTTACTCCAATCCACTGTGTAATTGCTACCTAAATATCTCTTTTTTCAGCTGAATCTTCAGATATTCAATCATAAATAATCTGAGCAAAGTAAAATTTTTGATCAAATTTCAAGCGCTCAATCTTGCTCAAACATTTCAGATGCGCAATTAAATTTCATCTCAAATTTTTTATTCTTTTAACATTTTAACGCTTTATTTTTAAACTTTTTAAAAATGATTGTAATTTCAAAAAATGCATTGAAATTTAATTGTTCATTTAATCTGTCACTTTTTGTTACAATTAATCTTTTTTATTAAAACTTATTTTAATTAATCTTTTTCTATTAAATTTAATTTTTAAATTTGTTTATGATTTTTTGATTTATATTTTTTATACTTTAAGGAGCTTTTGCTACCAAAAATCAGTTCGATTAGAACATATCATCTGGTCAAGCACCATAAACAAATAATGTCTTGTCTAATTATTAAATAATTTTTATTGTAATTAAATATATTATCTAGTATTTTAATATCTTAAAATAACTAAATAAAAGGAGTGATTTTATTCAAGGGCATTTGATTAACATTGAATGTTGAAAAATTGATTTAAAAAAAGTCACTTTGTAATTATATATTTGACATTTATGTGACAATTTCAAATGATTTATTCACAAATAAATAAAATATTTTATTATTTATAGTCTATGTTAATAAATTTTCTCTTTATTCTCTCTTCTCCTTCGAAGAGGTCAGCTACTTAGAACAACACTAATCAGACAAAAAAAATTACCACACAATGAACTAATTTTTGTCCAATAGTTTATAGCCGGATATGTGTGTGTATACTTTAAAATGGACATTCAAAATGGCGATCAGACTGATCAATAGTTTACTACAAAATTTATTTATGTATTTATAACTCGATATTTTGTTGATTAGAATTCATTTTTGAAAGACACGAATCTCCACGAAATGAACCCGGAAAATTTGGCCGACAATCAAGACGTGAACATGGTTCAAGAGAATACGGGAGATTCCCAACAAGCAGTCAATGTGGACCCTGCCCAGCTGGAGCCTGAACAATTCAGAAAGGTGTTCATCGGCGGTCTGAGCTTCAAGACCGACGACGAGGCCTTCAAGAGCTATTTTTCGCGATTTGGTCAGCTAATGGACTATGTGGTAATGAAGGACAAGGAGTCGGGCAAGAGCCGCGGCTTCGGATTTGTGACTTATGCCAACTCGTCCCAAGTAGACGAGCTCATGAAGAACCGTCCTCACATAATCGACGGCCGACAAATCGAGCCCAAACGAGCCACTCCCAGAGAGGACTCTGGCCGCCAAGAGGTCCAGGCCACTGTCAAAAAGCTCTTTGTCGGAGGCATTAGAGACAGCATAAATGAAGAAGATTTGAAGTCATACTTTGGCACTTATGGCAACATAACTGACTGTGTTATAATGAGAGACAAAGAAAAGAACACTTCCAGAGGCTTTGGCTTTGTAACGTTTGATGACTATGATCCAGTAGATAAGATAATAATTGAGAAACATCACACTGTCAATGGTCTCAATCTGCAGTGTCAAAAAGCCTTGCCCAAAGACGGCAACCAGACTAACAACAAGTCGCATCAGAACAGGGGAGGTCATCAGAATTTTAATGGCTATAATAACAATGGTTTTATGAACAATAATAGAAATGGATCTTTTCCCATGAACAACAATTATAATGGCAATGGAATGAATTTTGGCAATTTTAACCAATTTCCCATGGGAGGTAATAAGATGAATGGAAATCGAAATGGGAATGGGAATTCGGGTGGTCCGGTTAGGCCCGGAAAGTTTGGTAATCGGCAACAGGGTCCGTACGGTGGACCGAATAGAGGCGGTCCCAAGGGACAAAAGGGAAGGGGCTTTAATAGAGGTAATGGGAAAAATATGAATAACATGAATCCTATGAATCAGATGCCAAATATGAATATGAATATGAACCAAATGAATCCGATGAATCCAATGATGGGAAATAATGTCATGTAATGGTTGTGTGTATTCTTTCAAGCTGAATTATAATCTTATATCTATTTTATGTATCTTTTTACTTGTTGATTTTTATTGATTTTTTAAAATATTGAGTTAATAAATCAAGTTCTTTATTTAAAAAAAATTTTTATTATTATTATTGCTAATTAAGTGAGAATAGTCAACAAAAGTAAATAATTTTTAACTTATAGTATAAACCATTCCAAAGTTGATTTTTTTTTAAAGTTAGAGAGCAATCGTATTTTGGGTATGATCAGAAGAAGTTTCAGGAATTTAAATATTGATACATTGAGGATGCTCTATACAGCAGTGATTAAACCTCATTTAGAGTTTGTCATAAGCTCGTGACTACCTTTTCTAGAAAAATACATTTCTCAAATCGAAGAATGACAAAAATAATCCCTTCTTTCGAAAATTTGACTACTCGAAAAGACTTGAAATGCTAAATTTAACTAATCTCAAAGTTAGAAGGATGAGAGGAGACTTATTTCTTAACAAATCGAGTAGTTAATTCCTGCAATAGTCTACCTCAGTACATCATCAATTCCAATTCAATCATTAAATTCAAAATTAACCTTAACACTCAAAGGACCGGCTATTTATATCAAAAACTTTGTTTAAATTTTACATTAGTTTCATAAAAGTCTGTAAAATTAAAAGCATTATGTTTAAAAGACAATTTTCAGAGCTTTAAAATAAATATTAAAACACGTAAATATGATTGATCATTGATCAAAAAGTGTCAAATTGACACCGCCGGTCCTTTGAGTGTTAACAGATGGCTCAAGAAACAGTCTAATTTACTGAAATGACGTTAAACCAATAGGACATTTACTACTACTGTATAGAATTAAACAGGTGGTATAGAATTAAAATTGACCAAAAAAAATTAGATAACTAAGACTTCATTCTTTCATTCCTGGATATTGCCTTACCATTTAATTCACATTTTTCAGCCTTGTTTGACACGGGATGCTATCCATAGTTATTACTAAATCACCCATTTGACATTCTTTTCTTAGACTTTGCTTAAGTGGGAAAGAGGATTTTTGTCCGATAAGTGAGATTGTCCAATACCCAATAATCCAGATTACGGGAAATTAATTTTTAAAAAATTCGCTAATTTGCCATGTTTTTTTCTAATTTCAAATAAAGATTGATTTAAACAAAGCAAATTATTATCTATTAAATTACTGGAATTTATATCAACACTTGAGTTTTTTTACTAAGATTATCTTTACATCTTTAGTATAATAGAATAATCAAAATTAAAATACAGTAGAAAAATTATTGAATAAATTGTTATTGTTTTCGAGGTTATTTGATTAAGAAAGTATTCACTTGTTTAAAGGAAATTAAAATTCAGTCGGAATTTCGAGGATTCCGGAATAGAGAGTTGCTGTATAGCGAGGTTAAACTGTCTTAGGTGAACACGAATCAGACTAGCGGCGTTCCACAAGGATCTGCTATACATCAATGACATCAGAATGATGATACGAAAATTCAAGCCAAATTAGATCAATTTACAATGCTAGATTAGTCTAATTTTCGACTAGTCAAAAAAGCTCCCAAAATTCAGAACCACAGGGAGGTCACAGGGGCCATTTAAGACGTTAAATATTAGGTTTTTAAATAAGTTTTATTTATTTATATAATTAAATTAAATATAATTAGTCACTAAAATAATTTCCTTCGCTAGAATTACACATCTCCCATCTTTCTGGCAGCATTTTGATCCCTCGCTCGTAGAACCTTGCTTGTTTTGAGGTGAAATATTGACTTATGTCTTTTTTGATTTCCTCCAAGTCTAAGTATTTTTTTTCACCGAGGAAGTGCTGCATGGATCGGAACAAATGGTAATCTGAAGGAGCTAAGTCTGGTGAATAAGCTGGGTGAGATAATACTTCCCAGCCTAGATTCTCTATCGTGTTCCGAGTCGTTTTTGCAACATGTGGCCTAGCGTTGTCATGTAAAAGAATCACTTTTCGCTCTCCTTTAGCTCTGTGTGGCCGTTTTGTTTCCAAAGCGTGAATCAAACGTATCAATTGTTGTGAATAAAGGTCTGCGGTTATCGTTTGCTTGGGTTGGAGTAGCTCATAATAGATTATACCCTTCTAATCCCATCAAACCAAAAGCATGACCTTTTTTCCATGAATTTCGCGTTTCGGAGTAGGTAATGGCTCTTGATTAGGGTTGACCCTTGATTTTTTTTTTTGACGTTAATCGAAGTAGATCCACTTTTCATCTCCAGTTACGTTTTTCCATAAAAAACTTTTTTTCCTGCCTAGACGAGAAAGAAACGCAAATGCTCAATCGTTGCGCAATATTGATTTCTGAGAGTTTGTGCGTGACCCATTTACCGACCTTTTAGATCTTTCCTAAGGCCTTTAATCTATTCCAAACGGTGCCATTTGTTACAGACATTTCTTTAGCGAGCTGTCTAGTCGACTGACTAGGGTCTTCCTCAAGCAGCTCTTGCGAATACG
This sequence comes from Brachionus rotundiformis, assembly GCA_016802295.1. Taxonomy (NCBI): domain Eukaryota; kingdom Metazoa; phylum Rotifera; class Eurotatoria; order Ploima; family Brachionidae; genus Brachionus; species Brachionus rotundiformis. Next base: position 423,742 of record JAESIW010000020.1, read on the forward strand.
CGTCATCAGCTTCGACGGTTCTCCCAACGCGTTCTTTGTCATTGAGGTCGAAATCTCCAAATTTGAATCGAGCAAACCAATTTTGACAAGTGCGAATAGTCAGAGCGTCGTCGCCATATACCAAACAAATCGATTTGGTAACCTCTGTCGCATTTTTTCCTTTGTTAAACTTGAATAACATGCAATGGCGGATATGCATTTTTTGTCATCCATTTTTATTTAGTTAATTATTTAGAAATTTAAAAAGCAAACATATAATCTTATATATCATTTGAAAGAACAAGAGTTGCTCTTTCAAATGATGTACAACATTGCATAAAAAATCTAATCTTTTATGAGATTTTTTCATTTAAAAATCGACGAAAAAATTATTAGGTGTTGTAATGCAAGACATAATTTTTTTAGCAACAAAATTGTTAACATCTGGAACTACCCACCAAATAATATCGTCAACTCACCCATCCAGGTGTGATATCTTGTTTTCAGGCTAAAATAATTTATTTAGAATATTTTAACTAGAAAACGGCCGTTCTGAGCCGAAAATAAATATTCGTAAAATATTAAATAAGATAGACGAAGAGATTAAAAAAGAGAGAGAATAAAATAGAACTAGGCCAAGCGACTAAAACTAAAATGTAAAAGAAAGTACGCTTTAAATCTAGGGTTGGGAAACCGGTTCGTTTTTGGAACCGGTTTTGTATTTAAACAGATTATATCCGAAAAATAAAAAGAAGATTTTTGATCGAAAAACTTTTTTCTTTATTTATTTTATATTTTTTCAAAAAACAATTGAGAAAAATGCAATTCTTATAAAAAAAATTGAAAAAAAAAATTTTTTTCTTAATACTTATGCTATTCAAATTGAACCGGTTTTAAATTCGAACCGGTTTACCATCACTATTTAAATCATAAAGAGAAGAAATTAGAATAGAGGAAGAAAAATAGACAAAAGATAAAATTTAAAAGTTTATAAAATTTGATTTAAGAGAGGGAGGTTTATTCAGCTGATAAGTTGGAAGTGCTCGCAAAAACATTCCAAATTAACATTGTGATTAGCAGATGAAAAGCTACTACATCACAGGGACTTGGTAAAATGATTTAATTTTAACCTTAAAATCTTGTTTTTCTAAATTTGACTGAGTCATTGTTACGAAGACGGCAAAAACGAAAATTTTAAAGATAAAAGTAAATTTTAATTTTATTTTAATTTTTGAGTGAGGATTAAAATAACATAAAAAAGGATTAAAAAACATAAATAATGTGAACGACACATAAACTTATATTTATTTATCAAAAAAGATTACAACCACATAAAATGATTTTAATAAAATGTTACAAACACATAAAATTAATTTATAAAAAAAAATTAAGTCTTTTATTTGATATGAGTGTTAGTAAGGGTCTGTATTATTTTAGCAGACTTAAAATCAGCTAACACATTTAAGCAAGTTCAATTTAGCAAATTTAATTTAGCACTTTAATATAATTAGCAATATCCATAATTAATATAGCAAGACTCTAAATTAGCAAACTTGCTAAGCTAAATATAGCAAGAATAAGTTAGCAATAATCAATTTTTAACTTAATCTAATTTTGTAAAAATCTAATTTTTTCAAACAAGAAGGCTTGCGCCATTCGGACGAACCCTGGGGTCTCCCCCTCAATTATATATTTAATAATAAAATAAATAAAGTTAGCAATAATAATTAGCCAAAAAAAATTTATTTGAGTATATTTATCAAGAAGATTACTATGAAAGTTTATCATCAATTTTAGAGTATTAGAAAAATAAATTACAGGTAAAAAAGACTTGCTAAAATTTATTTATTTGTATATCTGTATCGAGCTAAGGCTCCTTCAGATTAAAAAAAAAAAAAAATCAAAATAAAAATAAAGTTAAAATAAGATAAAATATATATAAAAAAAAGAAAATAAAATAAAATAAGTTAAAATAGAAGAAAATTAAAATTAGATATTTTGAAATAGAGAATAACAGGATACATATTTTAAATGTCCATTTTTATCATGCTAATTTAATTACTGCTAATTTGAATCGCTCCCGTTAGTAACACATAAGTTATTCTAAATTTCATTCAAATAAAAAGTTACAAACACATAAAAATAAAATTTTTCAAAATATTTAATTTAATCTTTTTCATACTAATACCCAGCTTTTCGTTTTTTTGATTTAGTTTTGCTATTAAAAGACTCCAATACAATACCTGGAAAATTTATTGATTCTACCATACAACATGCTATTAAATGTGTACATACTGCCTTATCTAAAAAGTTAGAACAACTGCAGTCTGTACAATCGGGACACATACATTCTGGGTTTATTTGGACATTATATCTATTATTTTGACTTAAACTTGGTCATAAAAATCGATTCAATTTTTTTTCTCATTTTGCTCTAAATTATATGTGTTTTTAACAGATAAAAAAAATTTAATTTTTTATTGATTAAAAAATTATGTGTTGGTTAATCTTTTTGGAATTTTGATTAGCATTTTTTATTTTTATGTGTTCTATTTTTTGATTCACTCTTTTTATGGTATTTTAATCGTCACTCTTAATTTTTCAATTAATTATTTTTGTCATAACTTAAAGATTTAAAAATAATTAAAAAATTTTAAGTATAACTCTATTCTTGACTGCTCTTTAGCTAATTTTTAAAATTCTTCTGGACTAAATGGACAAAAATATTTTTGATTTTAATAAAAATTTATTAACTTATAAAAATCAACAAAAAAAAATTCTATTTTAATTTTAATGTTTTTTTTAATTATGAAATAAATAATTGCGTCAGAATTTCAGCATTTTTATTCTGATTTTGAAATTACGAAAAGCAATAATAATAAGTTGATATTTTAGTAGATTTTCATTAAAAAATTTCCAAAGAGAGTCATACCAATATGTGTCGGTCAAATATGAAGAAAAAAACTTCCAGAAAGCGTGAACCTAAGTTACCTAGTGACTCTGATGATCTTGATGAACATATTTTCTTAGTAAATCAAGGTTTCTTTTACACTAAATGACACAATTATCTCCCTTAGACAGTCTAATTTGCTAATAACTGAAAACTTTTTGATAACATGTAACCAAACTACAAGTCAGGCAGAAAAACTTATTCATGACACAAAAACAAATGGCTTTATAATCTCCAATTTCCACCAGATTAAACCATACAAAGCAATTAGTTTAACTAATGATGCACTTCGAATTCAAAATACTCCCAATGCTGGTGGATCTTCAGTAGAATCAGAGGCTTTGTCGTTTGAGTTTTTTAAAAAATTTTTCAATGCAGAACTTTTATGCACAGAAATGGAAGTATCTTATTTTCCAGAAGGCGGGTCAATAACTGATTATGTTTTGACTATTTTTGGAAAGAGAGTTGGTGTATCGGTAACAAGAGCCATGAAAAAAAACTTCGAAGAGTACACCATTCAAGATGCAGAATTTTTACTGAGAAAAAAGCTCAGAGGTATAAATCAATCATCTAAAAATACATTGATCAAATGGCACAAGCAAATTCTCCATGTGTGGGCTTTTGATGACAGATCAGTAGATTTGCTACTAATTGCATGGTCCGAGTTGGAATCCTATTTAAAGACAAATACCGTACTTGTGATTACGGTAGCGACCAAGAGTCAAGAGTTATTTGTTAGTCAAAAGGTTGGTAAAAAATGCTTGTTGGCAAATTAAACTAGATAAGTGTAATTTTGTAACAAATATTTTATTTTTTTTTTAATTCTTACAATAAACAAAAAACATAAAAATAATAAATATAATTTGAAAAATAAAATTTTTTATTTTTTAATAGAGTATATTTTTTGTTACGAGATAAATTTTTTTAATTTTATTCATAAAAAGGAAATAAAAGAGAAATAAAAGTTTAACGATTCGTTGTAGGCACAGCTTAAACCAACATTCTCAATTTTTCTCCAAATCGTCTGCTTGAAAAGGAAAAAGCAGCCATGTAGAATACTGTACCATGTAGAACAATGTAGAGTACTTTTAGGGAACAATTTAGCTGCACTGTTTAAAAAAGCACATTCAAATTCCGAAGTTGGTTGATTTTGGCATAATTTTTAACTTGACAGCTATCACTTTTAAATACCCTGGCATAAATTGCCTCAGTTTTTCTTGGAAAAGTAGAACATATTAGTGATATACATCGACCACGACTTAATTAGCTTAGATTTCTTGTCAAATTAGTTATTATCTGTCTTTTGCACTAGGGGTGGTAAACCGGTTCAATTTGAATAACATAAGTATTAAGAAAATCAATTTTTTTTATAAGAATTGAATTTTTCTCAATTGTTTTTTTGAAAAAATATGAAATTAATAAAGAAAAAAGTTTTTCGATTAAAAATCTTCTTTTAATTTTTCGTTTATAATCTGTTTAATACAAAACCGGTTCCAAAGACGAACCGGTTTCCCAACCCTATTTTGAACAGCAAGATAAGTCTTAGTCTAAACAGTATTGCACAAAAGTTTAGACGCACATCATTTTTGCCTAATTAAAAATTGATTAATTAACTTAGATGGATTTGTAAATGTCTTATTTTGAAGATTATGCAATAAGTGTTAGATTCATATATGAAGCATCGCTATAAAACTTACTGCTCAATGACTGTGACATTAAAAATTATATCCCTAAAAAATAACGAAATTAAAAAATGGGTAAAAAAAGCGTTGCCAATGAAGATGTCAGATAATTTGTCTCGTAAAGGATAAGATCAAAAGTAATCGGGAAATAGCAAAATTAATAGGAATATCAGAAAAAAAGTGTGAGAACAACAAGAAAAAATACACAAAAGGCACCCAAAAGGAATCAACAAGGTCTGGGAGACCAAGAAAGCTAGGGACCAAAATAGTTTATTCATACAGGTAAGAAAAAATCCTACAATAAGTAATAAAAAGTTGGTCTCTGAGTTTAATTCTAAGTTTAAAAATCTTAAGGTTAGTAAAGAAACAGGAAGGAGATTTCAAACTAGGAAGGGAATAGGAACTTATACAGCTCTTAAAAAGCCATTGCTGACGGCATCGGATAGAAGTTAAAATGGTGTAAAGAAAAATTAAATTGAACAATTGAACGTTGGAAATGATAATTTTTAGTGACGAATCCAATTTTGATGTGTTTAATAGGAAATATAAAGGGTTTTAGTAAAAAGGTTAAGAAAAGAAAAACACGACACAATATTTGTGGTACCAACTCTACAATGTGGTGGTGGATCCGCAGGAATATGGGGATGCATCAGCACTAAAGGTACAGGATGCTGTCGTATATATGAGGGGCAAATTAATCAATATAGCTATAAGGATATAACTATATGATAAGATAAAGTTTTAAAAAGCTGCACTTTAGCTTTAAAAAGAAAAGTCAGATAAACAAGTTCATTAAATTCTAATATTTTAAATTACCAGTCAGTATCAATACCTGTAAGATAAAGATTTGGATAAAAGACATGTAAGCCCTCGAATAAGGTCAATTAAATAAGATACATTTATTTAAGTTCTTGTTTTAACTCTTTTCTGTTATTTGACATCTTTCAGCATTTTCATCAATAAGCTTTTTTTCTCTTTTTATCATCAAACTTCTTTCCAGTTGGAACACATTTCCCAAGTTCCTCTAAATAATAAATAGATTAATAAATTTAATATTTTCAATTTCTATTTTCCTTATTAATTTTATCATTGTTCGGTAATTTGAACTGATATATCCTAGTATTATTACGGTCTTCTGAAAAATATATTCAAGAATTATCCAGAAAGTTCTTTTTATTAAAAAAAATTTTTGATATTGTACAATAATTGAATTTAAAGATTGGTCTTTTATAGACAAAAACATTAACTTGTTGATTAATCTTAAAATTTTGATATAATTTTTACTATAAGACAAATTAAATGTTAAGTTTTAATTGCAATTATTAATATTTAAAATTAATTTTTAAAAATATTAATCGAAAGCACATTTTATAAAAAATAATAATAAAAAAATGAATGGTAACGCAGAGAATGGCGATCATTTCCAGTTAATGGTCAAATTTTTTACCAAAAATGCAAAATACTCCATAGCTGACAACCCTTATTCAATACCAGCTGCCTCGACCATTCAGAATCTAAATGCACTTCTGATTGGAATTCTGAAATCAGATGACAATGAATTGGAGACAGACTTTTCTGCAGTAGAATTTGACTTCTACATCAATGGTCAGTACATAGCAAGCACCTTAGGCGATTTGATTAAAACCCTACCTGATGTTAAAATAGAATCTGTTATTGAAATCGAGTATGCGGAACGAAATGCAGCCCCAGAGCCAATCGATTCCGTGGTACTTGATGACTGGATTAGTTCCATTAAAGGAAAAGATGACCTAATATTGGTTGGCTGTTATGACAATTCGGTGCAAATATGGAACAGGGATGGAAAAAAGCTTGCCTCATTGTCTGGTCACACTGGTCCGGTGAAATCAGTTGCTTGGTTGAGCCAGTCAGCACTAATGAGCTCTTCTCACGACCAATCCATTCTTATTTGGCACTTGGACTCGAAAAACAAGCTCATCAGGACCCAAAAATGTGTTGGTCATTCGGAAAGTGTCGAATGCCTGGACATTAGCGAAGACAAGTCAAAGTTTGTGTCTGGCTCATGGGACAAAATGATCAAGTTATGGAATTTGTTGGACGACGATGAGGTTGAAGAAACCTTGGTGTCAAAGAAGAAAAAATCCGATATACCATCACAGGTCAAAACACCGCTGATAACACTCAATGGTCACTCTGAAAACGTGTCCAGCTGCAAGTGGATGGATGAGAAGAGTGTTTGCACAAGCTCATGGGACCATTCGATCAGGCTATGGGACATGTTCAGTGGTCAAGAGACTCAGTGTTTAAAAAGTGTTAATAAAATATATCTGTCCATTGATTATTCCAAGATAAATAGTCTAATTGGTGCTGGCTCGAATGATTCCACAGTCAGAATATACGACCCGAGGTCTACAGAAGGAAATTTAGTAAAAATTAGCCTGACATCTCATACTGGCTGGGTCTCTTCGGTTTCTTGGTCCAAAAAAGACCAAAATTTGCTTCTCACTGGCTCTTATGACAACAGTGCCAAACTTTGGGACATAAGAAAGTAATAAATATGTATAATTATTTAAATTAATTGTTCAAATGAGTTTTAATTAAGTGCCAAGACAAGCATGTATGACATGTTGGGCCATGAGGACAAGGTTTTGTGTGTTGATTGGAGTGTGGAAAATTTGATGCTTAGTGGATCTGCAGATAATACGTTTAAAATGTATCAGACATAGAATTTTTTTTTTAATAAAAGATAATATAAAGAATATTTTTATTTTTTGTTGTTGGACAAAATAAAGACAAAAAAATTAACATCACATTAAAAAATATATATTTTCGGTAAAATTCTAATGGTCAGTTGAAAAATGGATCAGTTCAGTGTTTGTAGAAAATAATTAACAGTACTAATCAGAAAAAAAAAAGAAAATTAATTATCTACTAGTCGACTCTCGACCTTTGTTTGTCTAAGATTCAATTGAGTCGGATATAAACATTTAGAAAAGAAAATTGTTAATTTAAATTAATTTCAAAGTAAATTAGGCTCCATAGTTACACAAAATGAGTGAAGAAAGCGAGCAAGTGGCTGTGGAGAGTGGAGAACAGGAACAGAACGAGTCGCAGAGTGAATATGTGGAGGAGAATGGTAACAATGATGGTGGTAGTGGTGGTGGACAAGGCGAGATTGAGTCGGAGAGCGCTCAGCTAGAGCCCGAGCATTTTAGGAAAGTGTTTGTCGGTGGTCTTAGCTACAAGACGGACGACGAGTCGTTCAAGAGCTATTTCTCCAAATTTGGAGAGCTTCTGGACTATGTGGTGATGAAGGACAAGGAGTCGGGCAAGAGCCGCGGCTTTGGCTTTGTCACATATGCCAACTCGTCTCAAGTGGACGAGCTGATGAACAACAGACCGCATAACATTGACGGCAGACAAGTAGAGACCAAGAGAGCAACGCCCAAAGAAGACTCGGGCAGACAGGAGATACAAGTGACTGTGAAAAAGTTGTTTGTAGGCGGAATAAGGGACGCCATAAACGAAGAAGACCTTAGGTCCTATTTTGGCTCGTATGGCAACATCACCGACTGTGTGATCATGCGAGACAAAGAGAAGAACACGTCAAGAGGCTTCGGCTTCATTACTTTTGACGACTATGATCCAGTCGACAAGGTTATCATTGAAAAGCACCACACTGTCAATGGTCTAGCGCTGCAGTGTCAAAAAGCCCTGCCCAAGGAGGCCAATCAGTCCCAGAACAGGTCCAATTTTAACAACAGACAACCGCACAATCAACATCAACAAAACTACAATGGTTTCAACAACAACAATCACAACGATTTCAGAAACAACAACGGCTTTCAGATGAATGGTTTTAATGGTAATGGCATGAACTATGGCAATTACTCGAATGGAATGAATGGTAATAATGGAGGATATGGCAATATGAACAATAACCGCAATGGACGAGGCGGTGGTGGTGGAGGTCCGATGCGAGGTGGTCATTCGAAATTCAACAACAACCGCCCGCAAGCGCCATATGCACGAGGCAAGAATGGCCAAGGCAGAAAAATGCCCAGAAATGGCCCCAATCGCATGACAAACAATAACAATCCTATGAATAACAACTTAATTAGTGATGGCATCAATCAAATAAATATGGTAGGCAATGGCAATGGAATGTTTTGATAGATTTTTATTTTATTATTTTTATGACAAATAATATTTAGTTATTGATCAATTTATTAAATTAATTTTTGTTAATAAATTAACTCATTTAATTAATCTTTAATATTAATCAAAACATGAACATTTAATTCTTAATATGATATTTTATTATAAACGCCCCAACTAAAATTGTATACTACTGCTAAAATATCATATCTTGAAACTTTTATCAAGTTTTTGTTATTGTTACTTTTTCTATTTCACTTCTGTCCCCAATTAATAAATTGTCTTAAAGATTATTTCCCTCTCAAATCTCTAGCCACTTTGAATCTATCAATATTTTTCAAAGACTTATAAGAGAATTTAAAAAACCTAAAATTGACCTTAATGACAAACATGATAATGACATCACTTGGACTCAAAGCCGAAATCTTTGCAGTTAATTCGTAATCATCTTCTTATTGTTAATTTTTTATTTAAAAACAAAGGTAATAAATCAGACATTAATAACTTTAGGGCTATTTCAGTTCTTCATTTTGGTGTATAAGTTAGCGACATGTCACTAAAGTCAAAAAAAAATTTCCAAGTAATTAATGCGTATGATAAGATCGGTCATTATATGTTTCAAAATAAAATTTCTTTTATAAAAATCATTGATCTTTAGTTTAATAAACAATACTGTCTTAAAAGTTGGAATTGTTGTTTATTTTAGGGTTCCGAACTAACCAAAAAATTTTGAAATTAAAATCTATATAAAAAAAATTTTTTAAAAAATTGATCATTATTTATTTTCATCTGATATATGAATTTTCTTGTTTAAAATAGAATGTGTGTTTGTCATACTTTTGTGTGTTGTTAGGTCACCCATTCAATTATCTTTTTTGTCAGTGATTTCTTAACGTTAATGTTATGATATAAATCATAAATAGAAATTTAAATGACTTTTTTTAATAACCTTATGACTTTTGAAATCAAGCCAAATTACTATTTACTTTTCGTCCTTTTAAAAAAATGAAAGGGCAGATAATAGTCAATTAAGTTAACTGTTATCGAGTCAAAAACTTAGGTCAGTGAAATTTAAATTTTTTTATAAAATAGAAAATTTTTAGAAAATAAAAACCCGCTAAATTTTGAAAGTATTTTTATTAAAATACATTAATTATTTAAAAATAGTTCTGGGTACTTGGAAATCATTTGTTTTTTTTTGACTTTAGTGACATGTCGCTAACTTTTACACCAAAATATGTAAAAACCGACATTTTTAGACCTTTTTCACAGTCACATGTCGTTATGGTCGAAAAAGGTCAAAATGAAAACCAGTGTTCGATACATAAGAACATGTCACTAAAATCGAACAATTACGTTAATTTACATCGATAACAAGTTTGGAATTCAAACATATTACTACTTCGGCATATATCCCAGAACAAATAGTGCTACAGAGAGATTTAATCAAACACTAGCTAATAGCTAAAGAAGCTGAAACAAACACACAATGATTCATTTAAATGATTGATCATTAAGTAATGAAAATTTGAATGACATAGTAAATAGAAGTCTTGAAAAAAAACAACTTTAAGGTATTTCTCGACCATTAGCGTCAGAGAGAGAATTCAAAAGTGTCAAATGGATACTAAAAACAAATCTCAAAATATTATTGAAGAAAAGACTGCAAAAGGGAAAACTGTATTATTAAAATGCGAAGGACTAGAAAATAGAATCGGGATTTAAGGGAGCTTATAAAATCTCAGCGGCTACACTAGGCGTGAAAATTATATTCAAATTTGGAAATGAATAAAAAGTTTGATTCTTTGGAAAATATCTCAAAAAGAAAAATTAGCGCCGCATTCATTTGAATTAAGACGCGACAGTTTACTTTTAACAGTAAGAGTAAGACTGTTGTCATGTCTTTTTTATATGAAACGCCACCTATTCTCGTACAAATATCTTTTTACATGGCGAATCTTTTTCTCGTGCAGTACAACCATGTTTAATTTTTGAATGTAATCTATATATACCGTATTCTCGTTCAAATAAGTGCCTCCCTAAGAACTCTATTTTTAAAGCTAATCAAAAGTGGCTTAGTTCTATCTATGTTGCTTTCTTGTAAAGCACACTTAGATCTTTATATAATATTCAATTTGAAGGAAATTTTTAATCATCTAAGGGCTTTAAATTCTTCAATAAAGACACGATTTTCGGGGCACTTATTTGTAAGGGTTTACGGCAAAAGTACATCAATAAGGGGGTTGTGAAGTTGGTTTCAATTCGATCATTTCAATTCAGAAAAACTTGAATAACTATTTTACTGAAAGAGATAATTTAGTTCCATAAAATGCTCAATTGTAAGCAAATTTGCTTAATTCAGTAAAATAAGTCTGCAAAATACTCTGCAATTTTATGCATTTTGCACGCCATTAAAAAGTATTCAAATCAATTGTGCACTCACTTTGCAGAGTTTTTGCAGACATATATTTTCATATTAAGCAAAGTTGCTTAAACATTAAGCAGTTTACAGAACTAAATTATTCCTTATAGTAAAAAAGTTATTCAAATTTTTCTGAATTGAAACGATCGAATTGAAAAGAACTTCACAGCCCCATCAATAAGACCACTTTGAATTTATCAATTCGATCTTTAATATATTTGTTTTAATAATTCGTCAATTGTGTGCTGCATCGTTCTTGTTCAAAGTTTAGTTAAAAACCATCTTTAAAATTTTCAATTAAGAACTTTTATTGGTCATTCATATTGTAACCACAATCTAACATTTAAGCTTATTTGCCAGATGATTGAACAGTCCGCCAACTCATGAGTTTCAACCTCCCTTTTTTATTTTTTAGTATAAATAATTTCAATTAAATAAACAGTTAAAAATCATAATTCGTTAATTTTGATCTTTCCCCCGCTCATATTTGTATTTTTATTAATATATCAAAATAAAACTATTTAATTAATTTGATTTAGAATTTTTTCTATTAAAAAGAACATGAAATACCAAAAGAAACTTTTATTATGCTTTTTGAATAATTATAAAATATAATATCCTATAAATATAGATGGTTTAGTTTAAAAGTTGCACATTCTTTGTATTTTCAAAATTAAAAAATTACTCTTAAACACTTTAAGAAATAATCTTGCCTTAATTAAAATGAGTTCCGGGAACACAGAAAACGGGGATCATCACCCTGAGGAACAGCAGCAAGAGCAACCAATTCAGCAGGAGCAAGAGCAGCAGCAAGAGATTCCACAAGATCATGACCAAGGGCATGATGAGCAGCCAGAGGAACAGCAAAATCCGATCAGTGAGCAAACATATCAGGACTATAGTCAAAATGATTCCCAATTAAATGACACAAATTTAAACGAGATCAGCCAAAATTCCCAAGACAGCCAGTCAAGCCAGCAGCCTTTGGAACCTGAGCAGTTTAGGAAAGTTTTTGTCGGAGGACTTAGCTTTAAGACAGACGACGATGCATTCAAAAGCTATTTTTCTAAATTTGGTGAATTGCTTGACTATGTGGTAATGAAAGACCGAGAGTCTGGCAAGAGTAGAGGTTTTGGCTTTGTCACTTATGCAAATTCATCCCAAGTGGACGAGTTGATGCGCAGCAGACCACATACTATAGATGGTAGACAAGTGGAAACCAAACGAGCCACTCCCAGAGAGGACTCGGGCCGCCAAGAGGTCCAGGCCACAGTCAAAAAGCTATTTATTGGGGGCATTCGAGACAACATATCAGAGGATGACCTAAGGTCTTATTTTGGCTCTTATGGAAACATCACTGACTGCATAATCATGAAGGACAAAGAGACCAACAAAACACGAGGCTTTGGCTTTGTTTCGTTTGACGACTACGACCCGGTGGACAAGATAATCCTGGAAAAGCATCACACTGTAAACGGAATAGCTTTACAGTGCTTGAAAGCAGTGCCAAAAGACGGGCAAGGACGCAAGCCTGTGCAGAATGGTCGTGGTCACGGAGGAGGTTACAACCAGTCACAATCAGGATTCAATGGCGGAGGACAGTTTAACCCTAATTTTGGCACACCACCGATGCCACATTCTGGTTTCCAAATGGGCGGCCAAGTTCCTCAGTTCGGAAGCAATGGCAGCATGCAGAACACCTATGGAAGCTACAACCAGGCACCTTCGCAACAAAATGGTGGTCAACGACGCGGCGGTGCCGGCGGCGGACCTATTCGAGGAGGTCATGGCAGATTCTCCGGCAGATCTCAAGGCCCTTATTCAGGTAAATTAAATTTTAATAGTCATTCTCTTGACACATCCTCTTAATTAAGGCGAATAAGAGGTTTTATTAGCTAATTAGAAAATAAATTAAATGAGGATTTTATTTAGGCGGTATGCCAGGCCAAGGAGGTTTCAATAGAGGAGGAGGTCGCGGTGTAGGTCAGAGAGGAGGTGGTCGAGGACGAGGACAAGTTGGTTCTGGCCAGCAACAACCGTTATATAATCAATAAAAATAAATAAATAGTTTTAATTATTAAAATATGTTCCAAATTTTAAAATAAGAATGTATTTTCAGAAAAAAATAAGTATATTTTTTCTTATTACTTATAAAATTTTTATTGTAAATAAATGTTCCTTGGAACAAAAGTATTATTATTTTTCTGTAATATAAAATGAAATATGGTTAAATAAATAAAGAATGTTTAATAAACAAAGAAAAACAGGATTTTAAAGCCAGTTACATAACTTAAATTTAATATATCTAATTAAACAAAGTGAAAACAATGCTAAGCTAATCTATCCAGATATTTGACTTTAAATTTTAAATTATCATTTTAGCCTGTGTTTTCTAAATGTGCTGGTTCAAATTATCTGTGCCATTTTTATTTCTGAATCCAGATGGTTGAGTCAATAATGGGTGGGAACGTACTGTAATTTAGAGCCATTAGCAATCTATGGTTGCCAACTTAAAAGGTTTTTTAAACATTATATAAATAAATTGCTTAAATTTTTCTTGATTAATTGCTTAATTTTTGATAATACACAAGTAAATTGTGGGGTTGTGAAGTTCGTTTCAATTCGATCATTTCAATTCAGCGTAACTTGAATAATTTTTAAACGGTTTAATTTTTTATAAAAATTTTGAATCAAGCAAATTTAAGCATGTTTGCTCAATATTTTCCCAATTTTTTTAAATATTATCTTATATAAGGAAGCATTATCTAATAATTTAAAAATAAAAGTAAAGTTTGTTTTGCAAATTAATAAAAAAACAAAAATAATGTTATGTTTATTTTTAATTTAACACTCTTTTTAAGATATTAAAATAAAAATTTTTAAATAAAAGTAATCAATTGATAAGTTTTTTGAAAATGTATCGTAAAAGATAATTAAAAATAAGGAATAAGAATAAAAATGTCAAAAAAGCTTTTACTAAATATGAATTAGCAATGAGTAAATTTGATTAAATTAGGATATAAATTAGTAAACCCTTTTAAATCGAAGTGATATATAATTTTTCATTTTAATTTATTTAAAGGATTAGAAAACTTAATCAATTAATTAAGAGGTCATTAATATTAATCATTTTCTTTAACTTTCCCTGACTTGATCTAAAATGAAAGTTTTATTTTTAAATAATTGTTTTTGCCTTGTTTTTTCAATGTCCCCATTGAAATTGCATTTTTTTTTAACTCAACAGCTAGTTTGACAATTGTTTTCAATTTTAAAACAGAATGAAAGCAAATACAAATTTTTGGTGCAATTTAAATAATCAAAAAAAAATTTATTTAAAAAGTGAATTTGATTTGTTCGCAACAATAATTAAAATTAAAATAATTTTTTTTCAATTAATTAAATTAATAAAAAATATAAAAAAAATAGAAAGAAAATAAACTAAAAATCACTGATATTGTTCTTTTTCATCAAAAAAGCGATTTTCATTTCATCTAATTGCATTACTAATAAAATTTCTTTAAAATTGTTGAAAAAAATCAGCTAAATTATGTAATTTCAACAGTTACAAATTTAATATTTAAAATATCATACTTTATCGCTTGAAATGCTTAATGAGTAAGCATTTCCTGTTCTCTCTTAGTACGCTCGTTTAGATCTGGAAAAAAAAAGCATTGTTGGATATTGGCAAAAAAAGGAAAGGATCGTGTCGAAACGAGAATTAACTGAATTTCGAAAATTCAACTCTCTTTTTGTTTTAACTAACAATTCTAATTTCTTTTAGACAGGATTACTTATTTAATTCATAATGAATTTTTTAGAACATAATGATCTTTTCATCCTTTCAAAAGGCATTTTGAATACATTTAAGTTTTACAGAAAAAGAAATATTGCTTTTCTACACAAACAGTCAATAAACGATTTGTACACTTCCAATTCCTTTTTTACAGTCCCTCCCAACAAGCTGCTTATTTTTTCACTCTTCAGTATTAGCTTTTTTAACATCTGTTCTTTCAGAAGTCAAAAAAGCCAGACCAATCTAAACGAGCAGATTTTCGGATTTTGAGCGAAAAAGCAGGACATTTTAAAAATAAATTTGAATGAGAGGGTTAAAAAATTGAATTTTAATTAGATCAGAATAGTTAAAATGATTCTGATCTATATAAAAATACCTCTCTTGATGAATTTACATTAAATTAGCTAGATTTATTCCAGCTTTCTTAAAAAATTTTTTATAAGTAATACAACGAGAAAAATAAAAAACTCATTTAAGAATAAAAAGAATAATATCAGAAAATCATCATTACAAAAAGATGAAAAAATAAATTAAAAAAATAAACTTTCACAAAAATCATAATTAAATACAAAAAAACAAGGACGTTTTTATATGTAGTTTTCTAAATATTTATATTCAGCTAAAAATTTTATCTGGAGTCTTTCCTTTCCACGAATATAATAAAGTGAACCACTTGGATTTTCAAGAAAAAGTCCTCCTTGTGGCCCAAGATAAACGTTTCTGCCACAACGACTACGGCTACTCAGAAATTCACCAACCTTTGTATTCTCTGATGTTCGCGTACAGAGAGTCTTTAAATTAATTTTAATTTTAAATTTTAAAAATTTTCATTATTTTAAATTACTCTTGTCTCTTTGGTATCTCCATGGGGTAAAGTTTTCTCATCAAATCTTTCTTTTAAAATTTTTTGCTCATTTTCCTTTAATTTTAGTAAATTTTAACAAAGATTTTACGTGGACATTTTTTTGTCATTCATTTAAAAATTTTAATCAATTTTGAAATTGAAACTTTAAATTGTCTAAATTTTTCTAATAATGTCTTATATCTTTTAAAGTAATTGAGATAATTATGAAATTCCTATGATATATTAGAAGTTAAACAACAAAGCGATTTCAAAATAAGGATAAAAATTTGAATGACGAAAAATTATTAGTTCAGAATTTTTTTAATTTACCAATTGTTGAATTTTGGTTATAAGATCATCGTAATGGTTTTCATTATTTTCATTGACAAACTTTTTCTTATTATCATTCATATTCTTCAAAAATAAAATTGTCTTGAAATTGTTTAAAAAAAAAAAGGAATTACTTTATTATAATCTGACTTTCGTTCGTCAAAAAAATCGCTATCCTCAAGCAAATAGGAAAACAAATGACTCTTTTTTAAATCGTCCGGTTTAATTAAGTTGTTAAGATATTCATTTTCCAATTTGAGATCTTTTATTTTTTCTTCAAAAAGATCCTTGTATTTGATAATTTTAGCATTGACAGGATTTTTCGGACAATTAGCAAAACTTTAAATATAATGATAACTTTGATTTTTTAATAAAAACGAAAAAATATAATACCAATAATGCTTATTACGACCAATCTCGGTGTTTCCAGAACCATCGCAATTTCTTGAAGGACATTTTGATTGGTTATTTGATATTATTGTAAAATCATTGTCTTCTAGATTTTGATTTTGATTAAAATCTAAATAAAAAAAAAAAAATATATATATTTTATTAGAAAAATTAAATACCGTCGACAGAAACTAAAAATTTGCTCCCATAGCCCTTTTCATAATCAGCTTTTCTATAATTATTCTGGTTATTAATGTCTTGCATAACGTAAGATCTTTCCATTTTATTAGCAAATTTGAGATTAGAAATCTGCTTTGCTTTGTCATCTAGTGCTAATTCATATTCCTTTAGCTGTTGTTCCTTGTCCTTAAGCAAATCATCTTTATGTTTAATCTCTTAAAAATAAAAATAAAAATAAATAAAAAAATATTCAATATTTAATTGAAAAGTGAATAAACCTTGATCCTTTGACGTTCGTAATCTTTCAAAAATCTCTTTTTGGTCCGATATGAGATTCGACGTCATACTCTCATTTTCTTTTATTTTTTGCTCTAATTCTTTTAGACGCTCATCTTTTGCTTTTAATTTTTCATTGTTTTCTTTCAGAACTAAATTAATATTTAAATATTCATATTAAGTTGTATTAAAGAATGAAGTTAAATAGATTTACTTTTTGATTTAATTGTCGACAAATTTTGTTTCTCAGTATTATTCGCAAATTTGAGATTAGAAATCTGCTTTGCTTTGTCTTCTAGTGCTAATTCATATTCCTTTAGCTGTTGTTCCTTGTCCTTAAGCAAATCATCTTTATGTTTAATCTCTTAAAAATAAAAATAAAAATAAATAAAAAAATATTCAATATTTAATTGAAAAGTGAATAAACCTTGATCCTTTGACGTTCGTAATCTTTCAAAAATCTCTTTTTGGTCCGATATGAGATTCGACGTCATACTCTCATTTTCTTTTATTTTTTGCTCTAATTCTTTTAGACGCTCATCTTTTGCTTTTAATTTTTCATTGTTTTCTTTCAGAACTAAATTAATATTTAAATATTCATATTAAGTTGTATTAAAGAATGAAGTTAAATAGTTTTACTTTTTGATTTAATTGTCGACAAATTTTGTTTCTCAGTATTATTCGCAAATTTGAGATTAGAAATCTGCTTTCTTAGTTTCAGTATTTCTGAATTGTTTGATGACTGTATTATTTTTAGGCTTTCATTTTTAATTTCAAATTCGGAATTCAGGATTACCATATTTTCCTCATATTCTTTTTTTAATTTTTCTAGATTTTTAGAAAAATTTTCCTGATTGCAAGAAATTACTTTTAAAATTATAATTAAATTTTTGAAATGCTAAGTAAAGATGCTTTTTCTTAATTACTTGATTCGAATTCTTCAACTGTCTTCTTAAGCTTAATTTCATATGCATTTTTTTGTTCTTCATTAATTTTTATTGCCTCATTAAGTCGTTCGCTTAAATCGGACATTTCTTAAATTAGAAATTGAGAAAAAATAAATGAACAAACAGTATATTTATAAAATATACCTTGTTTATTTTCATTGTATATTGATAAATTTTCTTTTTTTATTTGAATTTGGTTTAATTGTTCGGACTCTAGAAATATATTTAAAAATATTTTTTTTCACAGACTTTAATTTTTACTATTTGATAACGAATCTTTTAATTCAGCAATTAATGAAGAATTATTCTTTATTGTGGACTGCAATATTGAATTTTCTTTTTGAATATCTTCATATGTCTTCTTTAGGTCCTCATGATCATCTTCTAAATTTTTGAATCTTATTATGCTTTTCTCAAGTTCTCTTTTAATTTTTGAGGTTTCTTTCTCTGATAACTCTTGTTCTTTTACAACTTTTTCATAATCCTCTGAGACATTCTTAAACAACACTTGTTTTTGATTATTCTTATCCTTTTAAAAAAAACTTATGTTCATTTAATTAAAATTTTTATCAAAAACTAACCAGTAAAATTTTTATTTCCTCTTGTAAATCATTTATTTTGATTTCGAGTTCCTCCTTTTCTAAAGCAAACTGTTTACTCATTGCATCCAGAATGTTTTCCACTTCAAATACATTATGAGAGTTTATAAAAGATGTATGCTGATTTATTGAAATTTGTTCTCCTAATTGCACATCATTTTTTAACGTGGATGAAATTTCGCCGTCGTTTTTCACCAAGCTGGAAACTTCTTCATCTAATTTTGGGCATAAAACTTCACCGTCCTCTACCAAAGAATCTGAAATTTCACCATCTTCTTTCTCTGAGCTGATAACTTCTTCTTCATCAAACTGTGAGCAAAAAATTTCCACTTCCTCCTTTACAGAATCTGAAATTTCATCATCTTCTTTCACCAAGCTGGAAACTTCTTCATCTAATTTTGGGCATAAAACTTCACCGTCCTCTACCAAAGAATCTGAAATTTCACCATCTTCTTTCTCTGAGCTGATAACTTCTTCTTCATCAAACTGTGAACATGAAATTTCACTATCCTCCATCACTGAATCTGAAATTTCACCATCTTCTTTCTCCGAGCAGAAAACTTCTTCTTCATCTAACTCTGAGCTTAAATTACCATCATCTCTAGTTTTTATCGTTTCGAACAATTCTTCGCTATTTCTATTATTATGGTCAGCTTCTTCTTCCATGTCTATATTCATTTCAAAATTTTGAATGTTCATTAAAGATTTTTCTTTAAATCTTTTATTTGAAAACCAATTCTGGACAAAAAATTTTGATTTAATGATAATTTATTTTATTAATTTATTAAATGGTAAACTTACACGAACTTGTTGTTTTTGGTATCGACATTCCAAATAAAGAATAATGTTATTTATATCTGAATGATTTGGTTTGTTGTTCCGCGCATAATAAGTATTCAGATAAATCAAATCATTCTTATCAAAAATGCTCTTTCTACCTCTTTTTTTCTTCTGAAAAAATAAAGTTGGTGAAAGAGGTGTTTCTGACTCTGAATTGGATTTAACAGATGTCCCTTTTCTTTTTCGTATTGTTGTTGTTGGTTGTTCTTTGTTAATAATTATTTAACATTTTAATAAAATTTTAACAAAGAAAATCTTTACGAGATTGTTGATTTATTTCTGAACTCCCTTTAAAAGAATTCATTATCTTCTCTCTGATGCTCGCAAAGGCTTCTAAAGGGTTTTTATCAACATATTTCTGAAAAAAATTTATAAATTTAAATTTATAATTTAAATAAAACAACCTTTAAACAATTGATGGAGTTATTAAGAAGATTTTTTGGGTAGTTTGCGAAAAATCTCTTTAAAACTTCTTTGTATTGTTCCTGAATTTTTGGTGTTACAATATTAAATTCACTTTTCGATTTCCTTACAAATGAATTTCCAGTAATTTTCATGGCAAAACTAGCCAATGTTTCGTTAGACTTCGACTTCCTGAAGTTTCCGTTCATTTTTTCGATAGTTTAGATTTTTTTTAAATCTAAATTTCGAGTTTTTAAATCAATATTAAATATAAATTTTATAAAAGTGTTGTTTATAAAGACAACAAAATGGTGAACAAATTAAAAAAAAAATTTTTGATTTATTATTTTTAAAATTTAGATTTTATTTGATCTTAAGAAATACAGTTTTAAGAATGGTTGTATTTTACAAGTAAACAATCAATAATTTCACATTGCTCGCATTCGTTTTTTTTTAAGCATTTTGAATGATAAGAATGAATGCAATCAAAACCTATTATTTCTTGATCGGAATCTTTCTTCCCACATATACAACATAAATTCACTTTGCCTACATATTTCAAATTTTCTTTATATAATTCATCAAAAATCACTTTTCTGAATCGATATGGACATTTTTCTCTTATTTTTAACTCTTTGTTACTTACATCAACATCTAATAAGCTTTCGAAAAACATACAAACAAAAACACCACAGCTTACTCCATCATTTTGCAAAGGATGTACAAATTTCCTTAAAATCCATTTTTTATCACATAAATCCTTCCGATAGGTGCAAAACAATCTAAAAATTTTTAAAAGATCATTATATATTGAAGAAAGCAAGCTATTTTCTATTACTTCCACTTTTCAAAATAGATATCATCATTCTCGGCACCTAATGAATCTAAGAACGAAAAACTTTGATTCTTCACATCTACAAAGAATAGACACCAATGATGACGGAGTGGATCATAAACCAAGCCAGCGATCATTGAATACGAATTCAAATCCTACAAGAATATTTTATTTATATTTTAAAAATATGTTATTTATAAAAAAATTCAAATTACTTCATCAAAAATATTCTCACTCAA
Organism: Brachionus rotundiformis; assembly: GCA_016802295.1. Taxonomy (NCBI): domain Eukaryota; kingdom Metazoa; phylum Rotifera; class Eurotatoria; order Ploima; family Brachionidae; genus Brachionus; species Brachionus rotundiformis. The sequence goes on from JAESIW010000020.1 coordinate 444,587, forward strand.
GAACATACCATTAAAAATTTTACTTGTCGAGAAATAATCAATGATTCTTATATTAAATGTTTGGCCTTTAGTTTGGAAATAATTAAAAATAATCTAAAAATTAAAATTTACAAATCAAATTTAAAATCTTAAATTTTTTTAAAAAATAATATTTACTTCGTCACTTAACAGGTCATTATTTAGAAGCTCAAAGACATTTTTGCATGTCATTTTCGAATAATTAGAATAAAAAAAGATGTGGTCCTTGAAACAAATCGAAACTTCGGCTCTAAATTCAGAATTCTCAACATCAATTAATGGTATTGAAAACAATTCTGATTTTCCACGAAACTGAGTTTTGAGAGAATCTTCCTGCTTAAAATTGTCAATCCCAAAAGTAAACTTGTTAGCAAAATATATTCCTTTTTCTTTTGTTAATTTTTTTTCCTTCTTAAACTCCCATTTTTCTTCTTCCTCGGAATTGTTGTGTCCATCTTTAATTTTAGAGAAATCGATACAATCTATTTCATAAAACTGTTTAAATTTCATCGAAAGATAACTGTAATATGGAATTACAATTTCGCTTGGAAAAAGAAGACGCTTAAATTTTAACCGTTTATTTATGTCTAGAATATTATTTCTGAAATATCCAAACCATGATTCTACAGGATTATTAGTCAATCGTGTAAGTTGAGATCTTTGAGGAAAATTGTCTTTTTCCAACGAAATTAGAACTCCACTCCATAAAGGTACCAAATGAATCCTTTTTTCTATAATTTTCATCAAAATTGGCTTGTAAAACTCATTTGTTTTAATGATTTGATCTTTAGACTCTTCTTTTATGCATTTTTTATAAAAACTCAACCGTTGCTCAAAGAACTTTGTAAATGGTGAATCCAAAATATAATTTTTGGACATATCATTCGGGAAATATATATCTTCTATTCCAGATTCCTTTGAAGTTATCAAAAATTTACGATCAAATTTTTTAAAAAGTTGATTAAGCCAGTCATAATTCCTAATGCTTATCTCTATATTCATTCTAACGAGCGAACGAAGTAATAACTGAGATAATTTAGGTTGACAAAATATAGTGACCATATCTTCCAAATTCTGATTAAATTCATCAATCGAGGAAGAGTTTTGAAGCATTGTAAAGCAATAAATAAATGCTGCACGCATCTTTTCGGTTATTTTTCCCTTTGTTATATTAACATCATCAAGATCATCGATTATTATTTTTAAAAAATGAGTTGAACAAATATAGATTTTTGAATTTAAAATTTTCGAAAAGGAATAATCTTTCAAAACGACAATTTTGTAGCTTAATTTCAGATATTGAATAATATCACAGTTTAAAATGATCCTCAAAAGTGCGTTTATATTTGCCCAGCTAAAATCTGTAACAATGATTTTCGGATAATAATCGGGTTTTAATTTCTTAAATGATGACGTAATTTTTAAAAGGTTAATAGATATATTTGTTGTGTCGTTTTCAGTTGAAAAAAAATCTGCTATTGGAATCAATGATTTATTAATTGGATCATAACTTACAATTGAATATAATAGTGGCTTTTTTTGATTGAAAATAGCAGGAATAAAAAGGCCGGAAGCGTCAAAATACCAAACTGGATTTCTTTTCTGAATGCTATCCCACATCCTTAACTGAATTTCAGAATAAATGTTCATGGAGAAAGGCGAAATGGATATTTCTTGAATGAATCCTTTTATCCCTTTTTTACAAGTGCTTTTAACTAATAGGTCAAATGAAGATTTCGCTGCATCTGCATCCGATCTCACCTCATTGAATAATTTAAATCTATGTGTATGTTCACTTGACATCTTCCTAATTACTAAATAATCGATCGGATGGTTAGTTTTGATATGATTTTGGGCTCTGAAGTTAGTAATTCCCATCGATTTAATTTCTTGAGACATTAACTCTCTTTTTTCTCCAATAATTCTTTTGTTTTTGGGGTTTACTACACACGATTTGTGATTTATTTTATATTTTTCCAAGTTGATAATTAGTTCGTCCATTTCGAAAGACGGAATATTAAGTTTGAAGGAGTTTTCACATGATATGCAGGAAAATATACCATTCCAACAATGTCCTTTTTTCCTTCCATTTTCTTTCCTAAACCAGTTTGAACCATATTTTAGCCAACACAGAATACCAATAGCCTGAAATTTCAAAGATATAAATTCACAAAATTCGGCATTGAATCGTTTTCGACTATCCGTTTTACTTGTTTGAATAAATTTTTTCAACTTTTTTTTATCCTTTTCAGAAAAACGAATAATTTTCTGTTCCTTTTCAAGTCTAATTTGTTTGAACTTGTTCATTACATTTGTTTTATACTTTTTGGTGTCTCTTTTCCACATTGTATGTAAAAACAGTGAATCCACAAGTACATAAGCACCAAATATAAAAAGACAAAGCCTTCCCCATATTGTATTTTCACCACTATAAGAGCCAACAAGTTCACATGGTGTTTGAGCATTCTCAATCAAAAATTGCACAGATTTATCAACAATAACGTTTAAATCTATGTTTGATCGTCCTTTTCTATTTCGACTCATTATTTAGTTAAATAATAAATTTTCTTAATAACTATATAAAATATCTAAAATTTTTTAAAAATATTAATTGGTCCTTTAGAAAAAATAATTTTTGGAAATTTTTTTATGTTATGAAATGGCAGCAAAGTAAAATTTTTGATCAAATTTCAAGCGCTCAATCTTGCTCAAACATTTTTAGATGCGCAATTAAATTTCATCGCTGATTTTTTACCTTTATTTTCAAACTTTTGAAAAAAAGGATTGTAATTTCTAAAAATGCAATGAAATTTAATTGCGCATCTAAAAATGTTTGAGCAAGACTGAGCGCCTGAAATTTGATCAAAAATTTTACTTTGCTGAAATGGCACTGTATTTGAATAGCAATAGTCAAAATTGAATTTTGATAATATGATAATTGAATTAACATGTAATAATTGAGAATATGTTTAAAAAGCAACTACAAAAAATAATAAAATCTTAAATCTTTTGTCAACTGTAGTACCTTTTTAAAACGTTTTTTATGCTTCAATAGCGTAAAATAGCGGAATCGAGTAAATTTTAAATTGTCTTAAATTATATTTTTTTGAGAAAAATATTCAATGAAAATTTTAAACACTAAATAATGATTAAGTCGATTAATAGTTTAATACTAAAAATTTCATAGAGTAATTTTTTTTTCTCTGCTAGAAGAAAAAATTTTTTTCTATTTTTTTATTGAAAATTTAATTTATAGGAAAAATTTCAACCGTTTAAAGGGTAATTTTTAGTTTTAACAAATTTAAGTGATAAATAGATTAAAAAAATTTGATAAAATCTTTAATAATTTTATTTTAATTTGATAAATTTAAATAAAACTTTTTAATAAAAAAAAGTAAAATAAAAAAAAATCAAAACAAAAATAAAAAAAATCAGTATTTTTTAAATTTCTTTCCTAGTTTATCAAAAAAACTATCAGAAATTTTTAAAGCTTCATTCGGAGCTTTTGAAATATCATATTTTTTATCAAAATATGCTCTTTTTTTGATCTTCTGGTATTTTTGATAAACTTTCTTGCTATATTGTCTAACAGCTGTTGAACAGGAACACAATGATGCACTTTCATATGTTCTAAACATTTTTTAATTTTATTTTAAGAAGATCAAAATTGTAATTTTTCTTACGGTTTATATTTGACCCTACGATTTTTATCTGGAGCCCATTGAATTTTGAGTTCTAGCTTGTTTCGGCTACTATTAAACTTGTGGCCGATTACTTTATCAACCTTGTAGAAGATGTATCAAAAAGAAAAATTGATTGAAGTTAAATTTTAAAATTTAATTTACTTTGAAAGATGTATCCTCAATATTAGCTCCAGTAAGATCTTTATAACTTTGCGCAAGATTTCGAAAAATAACTTTTTTGTGTATATTTTTTTTTTTTGACAACTTTTTCTTTTTTGTCAAAGGAATCGAATTTCTTTTGCCATTATTATCAATTGAGTTTTCTTGATTTGTCCATTCTTCCGAATTAATCGGCGTTTTTGATCCTTCTGAATCAATTGACGTTTCTGATTGGGTCCGTTGTTCATCTATAACTTCTGACAAATTAATTCCGGTTGGAGCTTTTAATTTACAACTTGTTTATTTTGTTTAAAAAAAATATAATTTCTACCTTCAATTAGAGGAACATCTTCTAAATTATTTTGAATGGTTTGATTTAATTCTTTAGGATATTCTTTGAAAATTGTTTCCAGTGGTCCTATAATTTATAATTACTTATTGAATAAATTTTTTTAATTATTTTACCTTCAATCATACTAATATCTGAAAGGATCGGGCTTCGCACTTCTTGAGAATGCAATCCGTTTTCGTTTTCTTTATCAAAAAATTAATTAAAAAATTTCTTTTTGAATTACTTACCTAAGGTTAATTTTTTTGCTTCTTTATCCCAGGTAATAAAGCACTTATTTTTAAACCATTCCTCAAAAGATGGTTTTTCAATGGAACCTTCTAAGAAAATAAAAAAAAAAATTTAAATTAAAAAAAATTAATTTAATTAAATGATTACGCTGAAATCTCTGACGGATTTCTCTTGTTGACAATTTGTTTTGAGGATTGTTATTTGCAAATACTGAGGAGCAGACAACAAGGAATTTTTTATAAAATTTTTTAATTTGACTTGGCTTCTTAACAAAAAAGATTAGAAAAATATTATTAAAATTGAATAAATTACAAATTCTTCCGGATTGAAAAATCTTTGTGTAGTTGACTCAATTGATCTTACTTCAGTAGAATTAACTAAAAATAAATTGGTTAAAAAAAAATTTGAAAATCTTTAAAGTTACATGAAACTATGCTTTCAGCCATTTTTATATCTATGAATAATAAAATATTTTCTAAAAAAAAAATTAAATATAAACTAATTTTATACTATTTTTAAAAAGAAACAAAGAAAATAAACTAAATTAAATTGAAATCAATAATTTTCTCGTATAGAACTTGAAAAAAATTCTGTATGTCTTGCCCGGAATTTTCAATTTGAATTAAGCAAATCTCTTGCAATGATTTTCGCTGGAATACTTTTTAATTTTCTTAATTTTTTTGAGGCTATCAAGTCTTATTTTCGCGCTTTTTGTCTAAAAAATTGACCGAATCTATTGATATTTTAATAATTTTCATATTTCTGCATTAAGGCCACAATTACAACTTGCTCAATGTTAAGAAAAATACTTAATATTTGTCATATGAATACATTGAGTTGGATGAGACAATTAGAAAGTTAAAATCAGCATTGTTGGACCAATTGCTTGTGTCTTTGTTAAAATTATCCAAGATGCCAGTTGGATAGAAAAATGTTTAACTCACCCAGTCCTTTATAACTCTTTTTTTTTAAATTTTTTTAATTTTAATAACTCAAAAAATTATATATATTAAAAAAAAACAAATATATTTTATAATTTGTTTAATTTTTATGTAAAATATGATCAATTTAAATTTATTACAAAACCAAAAATCTAAATCATTCGTAAATCAGATCACGAAACATGCTTTTGCATGACTCTAGAATCGTAAAGAAAAACGATTCGTCTGGAAGAAACCAGATTGTCAGTAATTTTGATGTTGGGTTTTATAAATAAGCAACTTAACATATTTAATATGAATGATAAAGTAAATAAGATTTTGCACAAAAAATTTTTTTTCAAGAATAAAAAGTTTAATATAAGCATGATTTAATTTTGATTAATTCCATTAATCTTTGTTTATTAGCTTTTAATATTAATATATATTTTATCTTTTAAATTTTCGTTTAAATTTTAATTTTCTAAGGAAACTAGAGACATTTTTTTACTTGAGAACCATTTTCAATCTAAAAGGGTAGATTTAATTAGACATGGAAGGAAAAAGGAATTTGAAGTTAAAGATGAGAATGATTTTAAAACAAAAGATAACTGATTGTTTTTGTAAATTTTTAATATTTACTCGAGTGTCTGAATAGCAAAATAATTAATTCTGGTCTATTAGTGAGCTTGTTGTTGAATTTGGTAAAGTTGTTACTTTCCGCAGCCTCTAGGTACACTACAAACTCATTTTATATGAGTGACGAGATCTATTCCGCTAGTAAATTTTTTTTAACTGCTAGTAAAAAAATTAATTAATGTATGCTAAATTTTTTATATGCTTCCTAAGAAATTAAATAGTTAAATTACTTAATTAATTAACTTAAAAAATCATATATAAATAAATAATTTAAAACTTCAGAACTTTTTTTAAATTAACTCTCAATTGATTACGTTTTATACCATGTTATAAATAGTGAAAACTTATCAAATCCTTTACAATTAGATGAACCGAATGATTTCAGAAAAAAATGGAAAAATTTGCACCAATGCTGGCAATAAATAAATTTATTTTGTTTTCTTATCCATTAGTTGTGGAGCAATGGGTCATTTTTAAAACTTACCTCTGAATAATTTTTGTCATGTGTGTGAATTGAAGCCATTGACTCTAGCCATGTTCGTCTCAGTTCCAAACAATTGCCATAAGATTTATTTTACCAATCAGTTGACTCACCGATATAATGGTCTGTAAATGCACCCTGGATATGGATTTTAGCCGAGTGTGGAGTTTTGCGCATCAACTTATATATAAGAACACAGGCCTCAAGTCTAATCGACTCGAACTTAGAGTTAAAACACTTGAGAGTCTCCATGCAAATGCTAAAGCACTGAGTTGCTTGTCCATCGAAGAAAACAGATGGCAGCTTGATGATTAAATATCTCAGAGCAGAAAAGACCCTCAGCTTGACCAGTTCGGATTAATTACTATGAAGCATGTAGAAATACATGTCCAGAGGCACAAGTTGGACTCGATAAAGATGGAACGATTGATTTTTTTCGAGTCTGCTTCGGCGCGAATTCGGGGTGCTGTATTAACTGCCATTGATTGTGTCAATTGAGTGTTTCTGTTCATTGATGCTGATCGATTTGTGAACATTATTGCGCTAAATGATATTTTGTCTAATAGTTCTATATTAGATATTCAGTTGCTGATTTCGTTGCGCGGCGATTTAATAATGGCCTTTATGTCTTGACCTCTACTAATTGCACTTAAAAAATTGAAAATTTAAGTTTTTTTTTCCTATTTGATTTTAAAAATAAAAATTTCGCACTTCCAATGAGTGAAGTAAAATATAGAAGAAATATAAAAAAGATAAATTTAGAGGCAAAATGTTATTTTTTGTACATTTTTATATTTTTACATTTTTACATTTTTAAGAGATGAAAAAAAAATCTCAAAATCAAAAAATCTAAAAAAATTTTGATTCAAGAAAAGTAATAATAAATTCGCAATTAATTAAAAGGGATTTTCAAAAAATTATCCTTGGTTTTTACAATTAAATTTTTCTAAAACTCCTTTTAAAGTAATTGCGAATTTATTATTACTTTTCTTGAATGAAAATTTTTTTAGATTTTTTGATTTTGAGATTTTTTTTTCATCTCTTAAAAATGTAAAAATGTAAAAATATAAAAATGTACAAAAAATAACATTTTGCCAATTTAGATACTCATACTTGTTTGAAAATTCAGCAAAAAAAGTGTATTTGAAAAATTGACTGTTTTTTTGTTAATTGTTGTATTTTTCTACTGTAAAATTTTAATGCTTTGTGTAAAATTAATTTTCATTTTAAAGAATAAAAAACATTTGATATTTTGTTTAGTAGAAATAAATTTTTCTATGCATAATCTTAATAATTTTTTAAAATTCAACTAGTAGAACTATTTAAAATAAATACGACTAAAATTAAAAATGAAAAATCGTAACTTACTTATTTTATTTTCCATTAAACACTTGAAGACCAGATAAGCTTATTTTTTATCTATACATTATAAAAAAAATTAAGTATGATAATAATTTAATAAAATTTTTAAATTGCTTTCCTAATTTAATAAAAAAATTAAAATAAATATTAACAATTTATAAATTTTTAAAAAACAATAGAAAACATTGAATTTAGAAGTTTTTTGCACACGTTAAAATCTTTTTACTATTTTTCACTAAATTGTTTAACAATTTAAAAATTATTTGAATTATTTTCAATATTAACATGGAATTTTTACAATGACAGAATAAAAAATTTCAAAAACTCTTATAAATAAATTATGTTAATAAAAAAGTTTTTTAGACCTCTCGGTTCTTAATGGTTTAAAATGGACCTTCTGGCGTTATTGTTACTTTTTTGACCAAATCCTATTTATCATTCCCATTGATTAAACCAAAAATTTTTAAATTCACACAACTATTTTTATTTGGGTTAAAAATTTGGATTTTTTAATTTTTAATTCACCAATTTAAAAAAAAAATAAAAAATTAAATTTAGAGCATCAATTTCGAAATAAAAGGTAATTCAGATCGAATTTTTTGAAAATTGTTATTTTATGTTTTTTTCTTAACCGAAAAAAATAACTTCAGAGTTTTATTTTTTCGAATAGAAATTTTTAATATTTTAAAACTCAATTACTAATTCTATTTTCAATGAGACATTCTCATTTTAATTTTAGTTTCATCATTTAACCGAATTTCAACAATCGTTTTATAATCACGAATCTAAGTAACTTCAATGCTTTAATGTTTGATAAAATTATTATTTTTTAAAAAATCTAAAATTTAAGATAATAATTTAAATCTTATCATTAAACAAGCTTAATTTTGACCCTTAAAAAATTACAATAAAACAATCTAATTATATAATTAGGAGAACTTAACATTTTAATAAAATAAAAATTTAAAATTAAAAAAATTAAATAAATTACTTAATTATTTATTTATATGAATTTTTTTTATTAATCATTTAATTTAATTATCCCTATGAAGATTATATTTTTTTTTGTAGCATTTGTGAATTAACTTAACTTGAATTATTTAAACTATTGATTGTTTTGTTAAATGATTAAGAGATCAATGATTTTGATGTTAATTTGACAACAATTATTAGACCTAACATGTCTGGTAATGTTCAGTGATAGGGACTCGTAAAATTTGAAAAGACTCGAGTCTGAAACCGAGTCTATAGAGCTTTTCAGACTCGGATTTGAGTCTGAGTTTTATGAAAAATACTTAGGGACTCATGAGTCCGAGTTCGAGTCGGACTCGGGAGTCAGAATTTGAGTCATTTGGACTACAACATTACTAATGTTTAGTATTATTTTCTAATTTTTGTAATTTTTACTAATCCTAGTTATGTGTCAAAAATAAAAAGTAAGTTAAAAATATATGTAAAAACAAAAAAAAATTAAATATCATCTTAAGATAAAGTGAATAAAAAATAGTCGGGGTTGGTCGTGATTTTTGACATTTATCTGTCAAATATTATTTATAAAAATTTACTAAAAAACTATAAGGCTTTTTTTCATTACAAGATTTTACAAAAATTTACAAAAAATTTCTGATTTTGATTTTGTAGGAAAATATAAGTATTTAGAAGAGATTTTAAAAAAAAAGTTTTGTAATTTTGCAAAAAATTGTTTTTCCTTACCAACTAATATTTATGCAAGATTAGGTTAGCTTCTTTAAAAATTACCTTATCTGACGTAATTTAACCAATTTTTGGTTTAATGTAGAAACACTATAAAATTAATTTTTAATTAATAAAAAACTAAATTGATAATTAATTTTTTTGATAAAAATCATTGCATTTTCTAAATTTGATAGATTCAAAAATTAAAGAAAAAAAAAATTACCACACGCAGTTACTTCAGAATCTTCACTCGGATCAGAATCAAAATATAAATTTAAACTGTTCAATAGACCAAGATGAAAATGTTGACAATCATTTAGAGCAGTTCGAAATATTGCCGATTTGATGTACAAATCCAAAATGATCAAAATGGCTGACTGATTGCCAAACAAATTTGGATTCAAATCAATAGTGTCAATAATGGATTAACACAAATGCCTAGTACTATCAGCCAGAAGCTTGAGCAAACCTTTCTGCATATAAAACACTTCAGCAATCATGTATTTATTACAAAATGGTCTGATTGATTGAATTCTCTGATTTTTCCTCTTTATTAATTTGGACATATTTGGCAAATTTTTTGAGGCCACCAGTCAAATAATTGACCAAAATGAGACTTTTTGTTGACTTTTGTACCAAAATTGATTCAATTGATTTGAAAATGTTTTTGTTCAAGTGTTCATTCGTGTTCGTAGATGATTGATCTAGCTCAATCAGGGAATTGTCAACCAAAAGAGGAAAAAAAACGCTTCACAACCAAGGTGTCCGAATCTGTCAGCAGTGAAAATAGATAGTCCAGTATGTACAAGATTAGGCCTTGTTTAAAACCAACATTTTCCTCAATAAATTCGTCCAGTCTGATACAATTACAAATGCCAAACTTTTCCACTAAATCAAAAAGAAGAGCTGATTTTTCACCTGAATTTAATAATGTTTGCATTTTGATAAAAATTTTTTTCATAACACACTCTGATATGACTGTGGTAATGTGATTGTGTCGCGGATTGAAACCATGTATTGGCTTTTTGCACTCTTGAGAATTGTGCTTTTTGCGCAGACAACTCTGGTTGTGTTCTATCTTGTTCCGGTAGTCTTTTAGTTCAAGTAGAAGCTGGCTAAGTCGCTTCCAGATTGACTTGAAGTCGTCAAGCTCAAATTTGATGAGGCTGTCCAGAACAAATTCATTTTCGACCACTTGATCGCACTGCTGGATCAAGTGGGCGAAAATGGATGACACATTGGCACTGTACGACTTGGTGGCCGAGAAAATTTTCAAGTCATCTGAGTTTGACAAAGATTTGGCAATGACAAGTTGACGGACATCAATTTGTCCCTATCCAGAGCAGTGACCGTGTCTCACACAATGACATCACGTCTCCGATTGGCTCGACCACTCGTTTCAGTGTGATGAGGAGGAGACGCCGCCGGCTTTTGCTCAAGATAGTCGAGATGGAGTCGATTGGCCAACGTGACACAGTTACGTTTTAATTGTCTATGTTTGAATTTGGTTGCGTTTTGGTTGGAAGCGGACAGGTATTGCTGGAAAGCGTTCAATTTTGACAAGTTGGTAGACAGGAAATGTTTGGGCACGGCGATTCAGTCGCCGAGTGTGTGCGTGCCGCAATCCAGGCTGTGCTTATGATCTGATTGGCAAACTGCTCATAGTTCGGAATCCAGTCAAAATTTGAGCTTATTTTTTGATTTTTTGAATTCTGAATCGTTATTTAAAAAAATCTTTTTCATTTTGCAAAAATATCTGGGTTTGATTTAATTTTTGTCTTCATAATTTTAATTTTTTTTTCAAAATGACACCTGAACGACTAATATAAAAAAAAAAAAATTTTAATTTAAATTTTTAATTAAGCAAATTTGCTTAATTTTTGAGCAAAAAAAATTAAGAAAAAATCTTATTCCTCTAAATAGTTATTCAAGTTTAGCTGAATTGAAACGATCGAATTGAAACGAACTTCACAACCCCGTAAATTGTTTTTATTTATTAAAAAGTATTTAGACATAAAAATGATTAGACTGACTTTTAAAAGAAATATTGAATATTAAATTTCTCAAGTATTTAAATAAATATCAAATATCAATTATTTCAAATTTTATGAAAATAATTTTGTTTTAAATTAATATATTTTTTTGGTTAAAATGAATTAGGTGATGTTAAGAGCGAATAACTTAAAGATTTGGTGTTTGAATTTTGACTAATAATAATAATTTTTCCGATTATTGATAACCACGAAGCGTTATTTATTAGAAATTTGAACCTACGAAGGTTCAATAGAGACCCATAATGCTTTTAAAGAATTTGTCACATGTTAATGGCAGTAGTTAAAAATATAAAGGCTAATGTATCAAACCATGTCGACAAGGATCAATTAAAAAAGATATTCGAATATTTTAAAATACTGCATTTTGATAGATTTTATCTAAATGAGATTTGACATGAGGAAAAATTTATCTATCAAACAATTTTGCCATGAGACACAACTGAAATAGTCCTTAAGTTATTAATGTCTGATTTGTTACCTATAAAGATTAACAACAACAAAAGCTTGATACAAGTCTCAAGATATGATATTTTAGCAGTAGTATCCAATTTTTATTGAGGGGTATTTAATAAAATATTATATTAAGAATTAAATGTTCTTGTTTTGACTAATATTAAAGATTAATTAAATGAGTTAATTTATTAACAAAAATTAATTTAATAAATTGATCAATAACTAAATATTATTTGTCATAAAAATAATAAAATAAAAATCTATCAAAACATTCCATTGCCATTGCCTACCATATTTATTTGATTGATGCCATCACTAATTAAGTTGTTATTCATAGGATTGTTATTGTTTGTCATGCGATTGGGGCCATTTCTGGGCATTTTTCTGCCTTGGCCATTCTTGCCTCGTGCATATGGCGCTTGCGGGCGGTTGTTGTTGAATTTCGAATGACCACCTCGCATCGGACCTCCACCACCACCGCCTCGTCCATTGCGGTTATTGTTCATATTGCCATATCCTCCATTATTACCATTCATTCCATTCGAGTAATTGCCATAGTTCATGCCATTACCATTAAAACCATTCATCTGAAAGCCGTTGTTGTTTCTGAAATCGTTGTGATTGTTGTTGTTGAAACCATTGTAGTTTTGTTGATGTTGATTGTGCGGTTGTCTGTTGTTAAAATTGGACCTGTTCTGGGACTGATTGGCCTCCTTGGGCAGGGCTTTTTGACACTGCAGCGCTAGACCATTGACAGTGTGGTGCTTTTCAATGATAACCTTGTCGACTGGATCATAGTCGTCAAAAGTAATGAAGCCGAAGCCTCTTGACGTGTTCTTCTCTTTGTCTCGCATGATCACACAGTCGGTGATGTTGCCATACGAGCCAAAATAGGACCTAAGGTCTTCTTCGTTTATGGCGTCCCTTATTCCGCCTACAAACAACTTTTTCACAGTCACTTGTATCTCCTGTCTGCCCGAGTCTTCTTTGGGCGTTGCTCTCTTGGTCTCTACTTGTCTGCCGTCAATGTTATGCGGTCTGTTGTTCATCAGCTCGTCCACTTGAGACGAGTTGGCATATGTGACAAAGCCAAAGCCGCGGCTCTTGCCCGACTCCTTGTCCTTCATCACCACATAGTCCAGAAGCTCTCCAAATTTGGAGAAATAGCTCTTGAACGACTCGTCGTCCGTCTTGTAGCTAAGACCACCGACAAACACTTTCCTAAAATGCTCGGGCTCTAGCTGAGCGCTCTCTGACTCAATCTCGCCTTGTCCACCACCACTACCACCATCATTGTTACCATTTTCTTCCACATATTCTCTCTGCGACTCGGTCTGTTCCTGTTCTCCACTCTCCACAGCCACTTGCTCGCTTTCTTCACTCATTTCCTGTTACTGTTTTAAAGGGCTATTATCATAAATTACTGTTTATTTATCTCTTTATAAAATATATATTTTTATTATTCTCGAAATTATTGATCTATTTTATACTCTGCATATTTTTGAGTATCCATTTTTTATTTCAATAGAACAAAGGCTATTAATCATGTTTGGAGATGATGACATTTTTTTTGTCTCAAAAAATTGATAACTTGATTAAGCTTTTTATTTTATTTATCATTTAATCTGCATTCAATTTATTTTTAAATAAATTATTTTTTACCAAATTAACCACCTCAATTATATGAGTATTCAACATTTTTTTTTATCAAAAATCTTTCCAAAGACTTTTAACTGTTCAGAAATTTTGCAAATTCCCAAATTGGTTTAAGAAAAAAAAAATATAATTTTACGAAGATTTTATTTTTAAATATGATTTATCTTTTATTTAAATTTTACTATATCAATATCAAAAGTATTGAGTAAATAGTAACAAAATATTTACCAATCAAAAAAAAAATATAAAAAATCTAATTAGTTTGTGAAAATAAATTATTGATTACCTGCTAAATTAAAGAAATTTTTTAAGCAAATATTAATCTTACCATTTCTTGGTTACAAATCCTGTTTAAACAACAATTATTAAATTTTTCTCATTGGGAAAATAGCTGTCTAAAATATGAATAAGAAAAAATTCTGGTTAGACACCAAGCCAGCTGAGTCACTGAACCAAATTTACCAATCATGCTTGTTTAGACTCAAGGACATAAAAGCCAAATTGGACTTGTTGGACAAAAAATACCAAATCGAAGACTGCAATCTTTTCAGGACATTTTCCAGCCTTTCGGCGAGCCTTAACCGAGTCCGAGTTTTGGTCGGAATCGAAGAAATCAGGTCCAGACGTGACATCATTGACATTATCAAGATAATAAACCACAATATAAAAGTTACCTATGACGAGAGAGAAAAAGAAATGCAAAGAGAAGCTCTTAACCGCGAAATTCTCATCCAGGAAGCCAAAGATGTGCCAGAAGAAAACGAAGAAAAGCTGAAAGAAGAGCTCAGAGCTTTCTTTAACTTTTCAAATAAATTAACCAAAATAATTCGCGAAAAACAGGAAGAAAACAGCCAACTTAATAAGTTAGACAAGAAAAAATTTGATCCATTGATCACGCCATTGCTGAATAGCGTTAGGAAAAAATACATAAAAATTAGCTCCCAAAACGAGCTTGATTTGGATGTTTTAATTTCTGTGCTTGACCAAATTGAGTCCGCTTTAGACATGGACTACATGGAATTAATTGACTCAGTGGAAAGCATAGCTTTTACTTGCCAAAAATATTTGCTTAGTTTTTACCAAGAACATGACAACATAGAGTCAAAAATGGTTGGCAAATTGTCCGATTTGCTAGAACAAGTGGTAAAGTACGACTCAAAAACAGCCTGGTTGGCAAAATGCATTAATAAATACATAAAAAAATTGCGCAACATTAGGCAATCATTTACAAATTTAGATGGTGTTGTGTTGAAGCAGTTTAGTGATACGGGGCACCAACTGTCGGCCAGATTTGACTTGGGCAAGCTGCAAATTTTGCTCATAATTCCTGAGCATAGCTATTTGCTGAACGAGTGTATCAAAATGCTGCGCGAATGGATCGAGTATGATGGGCTGTATGTCAAAATGGTAGAGAATGATATTTTACACATAGAGAGAAAAAGAAAGAGCCTGCTTAATGAGAAAATAGTTTTTGATAGACTGTTTGGTCAATTGGTTCGCAGACTTGACTTGATCAAAAAAGAATTGATCGAGTCCAGTGCCAGTTTGAAGGTGAATTTGGTTGACATGTGTACCAAAAAGCCGAGTTTTGGTGCTGATTTGAGGACTTTTTTTGACCAGATAGAAATGGAGCTGTCACAGATAGAAAAAGAGATGAACAAATTGAATTTGGTTGGGAGCACAGATGCGCTAAAATGGTCCATACTAAAAGGACAATTGGAATGCTTGGAATATCACATGAGAAAGAACTACGGACTCAAGAAAATAGAACAGCACGATTTGGATGTTTTGGATGCTGGCTGGCTTAAGTTAAAGAACATTCATTTGTACAAAATTTCCGATCAGACTTTGGAAAAGATTTTTTACGGATTGGAGCTGCCAAAATTTAGGTTCGGTCACCAGTCGACCGAGTTGGAGAGCGACAGACAACCAGTTAATGGTTAGAAAAAGAATATATATATTTTTTATTTAATTAAAATAAAATTAATTAAAAATTTCTTAAGAATTGTTTATGGATGTGATCGAGCTGGTTTCGAAATTAATCGGCTCTGACTGGATTAAGTTGTACTATGCGCTGCCTTTTTACCCGGTTCGGGGCTCTGAGATAGTAAAAAAAGATATTGATAAAATTTATAATTTATATTACAGAGGCTACTCTGAAAAAGTAAACAAAACCAAAAATTTTTATTATGTTTATTGTTTTTTATTCGAAGGACAAGGCATTTAATTCTTTGCTCAAATGGAAGAGGGTTCATCACCGGTCCAAATTGGACGACATCTGTCAAGCTTTGAAAAATATAAATCGTGCTGATGTGTTGAAAGAGGTCAATGGTTTTTGCACAAGTTATGAAAGTAAAAAAAGTAAAGTGCCAAGTTACCAATTGAACAGAAAGTCTAGTGAAGGAGAAGAGGATTTGAAGAAGAAAGAAGCTGAAATATTGCATCAACAATTGTGTAAATTTTTTGACAGCAAAAATATCAAAACAAAGCAGTTTGACTTTAAATTTTGTAACAAAAATCCCCAACAATAGATAAATAAACAAAAATTGTTTTAGATTCAAAATTAATAAATAAAATTTTTCATACCCCAAGTTTATTACTTGTAAGAAAGCAACTCTTTAAGGTATATAATCACTTGCAGCCAGAATCACCTTTGTTTTTGTCAATAGTAAAATAAATTTTATAATGATAAACAAATAAATTATTTATAAAATAAAAGTTTTCTTTAATCATTTAGAACAATTTAGAACTAAACATAATGTTAGAGACCGACTTGAAAGAGTCTCTATATCTTACTTTCTTTAGTTAGTCTTTATTATTTTAAAAGGACTACATTTTCTAATATCAGGAGATTCCTAATAATGAGTTACGCAAACATAATTCTTTCTCTTAATTTAACCTTAGCTCCTGAATGCCTCTGGCTAGGGAACAGGCTTATACAAAGTGGATTATAAAAATAAAAAGGAATTTTCTTTTCCATTTTAGAATTTGAATCTATAGCTTAATCTTTGTACAAATTCTGCTCAACCTTGTCAAAGAAGATTTATGGTACCTCTTTAATTCAGCACAACTATTTCAATTAGAACAAGCAAAAATTTATCTTTTATTAAAAGCCTATCATTGAGCAAAACGTTCTCATTCAAGCTCCAAACAAATGAAAAAAAAACTGTTCCATGAATGACCAAATATGCTGCACAAAAATTTAATCATTGTAGCTCTCAACCATACTATAAATTTTTTTTAATTTAATTTATTTAATTAAAGTTTAAGTTCCATGGACAATTTGAAATAAAAATTCATAGAAAATTATATATCCATTTTACAAACAAGTAAAAAATTAAGCTTGTTATATACAAAAAAATGATTAAGATTATTCAACATACAATATTCTATTAATAAAAATAGTATTTTATCGAGTCGGTTAGTCCATAGTTATTGCATTCAACGCACCATTCAATCAAAATAACACTGAATGCTAAATTATATTCAGTGCACTATGAATTCGATCTACAACTTTCGCATCCACACTATTTAGAGAGTAAAAACTGTTTTCAACTTTTTTCATCTTATTTAAGTAATAAATTTTCTCTTAATAGAGGAAAATAATATCTAAATAAATTTATTATTCGGAAAAGGTTAAGTAAATGAGACAGATTCAAATTTTACTTTTATTTCATTTAACAATAGACATTTACAAAAACATTTTCTTTGACAAGGTTGAACAGTTGGCATAAAAATTCCTTATTTTTGTACTGGAAGTTATGTATGAAATTTCAGATTGACATTATCCTGCCTTAAGCAGCAAACAGTATTAGCATTTTAGAACACATCATAAAAATAGACAACTTTTCTTTTAGAAAATCTTTGAAGTGTTCGGCAGATTAAAAAATGATGACTGGTATAAAAATTATGCTTCAAGAGTACTATTTAATTAAATTAAAAAAAATTTTTGTTCATTAATTTTATGAAAATATTCTATTTTATTTATTTACTGAATAAACAATACTTGTGAAAATAATTTTTTCTTTGACAAAAAATTTAAGTCACTGATAAATGGCTTTGCGATCTAGAGATCAATTTAGAAACCTAAAGCATTCAAGCATTCTATATTTAATTAAATTAATTTTAATTTTACAATTAGGGTATTAGAAGGCACAAAAGACCGTAAGCTGGTCGTAGTTCAGCAAATTGTGCTCAACGTGGAGAACTTCTCCACAAATAGTATTGTCAAAGAGTGGAATAAGCTTCGAGAGAAAGTAATTAACTCTGACGATCAATCAATTCAAAAGCAGGTATGACTCATTAAGGCTGCGAACCAAAAGAGGCCAGCAATGTCAACTGAATTTACCTACACAATTCTACTCCTATGCTCCCAACTATATATTGCAATACAGCTGTAATAGATGGCTTTCTTTCTTAAATGACTACCTGACAAACACTCCTGTTCCAAACAAAAAGTTCAACAACTTATTTGAAAATTTAAAAAAACTATTAGTTAGTAAATCGTATAAGCTATATTTTACCTATCAACTTTATACTTTATAAATTAAATTTATATTGTTTTATCCTGCTATAGACATTTTTGTTTCTACTTTTTTAATATTTAATTCAATATTTTAAACGTTAGGCAAAAAAGAAGGACTATGATCCATTCTGAGTGGCTTGAGGACTTCCTCAAATAATATTTTAAATAAATAAATAAAGATGGCTTTCTATATCTTTATTTCAATTATTACTAATGTTGTGCTTCTCTCAATAACTACAACGCCAACTCCAACCAATTTAAATGTCTAGAATTCTACAGTGCAATATTATGATCTCCTGTCAGAGTGTGTAAAATATTAGTTTTAGGTTTTTTATTTTTGGTTTATTATTTGAGAACGACTACGGAAAGATAATTTATCTTTGCGTAGAAATTTCTTGTGACCGATATAATATCTTTTTGAATTAAATTAGCTCTATAAAGACACTTTGATAAAATTGAAATTTTATGGCTACCTCTATAGGTTTCACTTTCTTGACTTACTTCAAATTAGTTGAAAACTAATTAATCAACTGATTAACTCTTATAAAAATGTTAAGCAAGTATATAATACCGTAAGCTTAGTTCTAAAGAATTAAAAATGTCACAGATACCTAAAGCCAGATCGAACCAAATACCGTAATGCCTTGCCCAATGCATTGCACTTTAAACCAGAATTCTGGATTTTAATGCTGCATTTAACCCACTTTTTTTTCCAGATACGCTGCGACTAAAAATGCTGCAGTTAATGTCAAAATTTTGGTATAAATGCCGCATTAAATATGTAAAAAATGATAAAAATTTTTTATTATTTTTTATTATTTTTTAAATTTA
>JAESIW010000020.1:483652-566452 GCA_016802295.1 Brachionus rotundiformis
CCTATGGTAGCACATTAGGGTATACTAGGAAATTTACAGGAATGGAGTAACTGGCAAGATTTGCAGTCACAGTCGTTTTTTACTCATACACATATGTATGTATGTAGTATATGGTATTTAGTTGAAAAATTATCTAAAATTTAGCTAGAATTAGTTATGTTCATGACTTAAATTTAGACTTGTCTACATTTTTTAATAATACTTGAATCATGGTTAATGAAACCAATTTAAATTAAGAGTCGTCTAAAACTGTTTATTTTTTGGTAATTTTTCGTTTTTCAAGAAAATTTAAAATCTAAAGACTAAGGTTTTTTAAATTTGGAAAAATTTAGCATATCGAAGTTTATCATCAAAATTTAATGATCATGCTCAAAAAAAATTTTTTTTTAAATTTTTTAGAATTTTTTTAATTGAAAAATTTAATGCTGAGATAGATTTTTATGTGTAACAAAACATGTTAAACCATAGCCAACTATTGTGCAAAATTAAGTAAACTTCAATATGCTAAAAATTATATTGAAATAAAAATTTATTCCTTGTCTAAATCAAGTTGCTTATTAACAAAATAATACTCTTAAAACTAAAGGAATGATTTGAAATATTTTTTTAATATTTTATTTGAGCTAAGTAATCCATTTTTGATCCTGTCTCATTTATTTAAATCTTATGATTCTTATGAACAGGTTGAAAAATATACCAAAAATTTGAAAGTCAGTAGTATTCGACTTGGCACCATCGTTGCTCTTGCCGCTGCTCGCTTGGCCTGTTCGCTTGACTTCAGATAAGAAGTGACGATGATGCCGAGATCGCGTTCCTTCTTGCTTTATTTAGCGTTAGGACTTCAAGCTGGTAATCATATCTCCTGTTGCTGGCTCCGAAATGCATGACTACACACTTTTCCTTATTAAATTTTATTTGCCATTTATCCGACCATTCAACCAATCTGTCTAGATCTGACTGCATTTTCCTATGTATCTTCTAAACGCATTACTGATCTCACCAATTTGCTATCGTCTGCGTCATTAATGAAACATTAGGCATGTCAATAATGAAAAAGATGAATAGGACAGGGATCCTTGAGGAACGACGCTAGTGACCATTCTGAAACCACTTCACTGATCACAACTCGCTGCTTGCGACTGCTAAGGAAAGATTTGATCCACTATAATCAATAATCAAGTCTGAAAAACCAAATGTCTCAAGTATAATAAGTAGTAGTTTATGTGACACTTTATTAAATGCTTTTTTAATTAATGGCGATTTCCGAATTTCATAGAAAATCGCATAGTAGTAATCGATCTTGATAGTCACCCATAACTGCTCGCACCTGGAGTCAGGAAAACTCACCTCAGAAGTCCTATTGGCTAAGAAATCAGATTTAATATATAATATTTTAGTCACTCAAAATGTTATCTAGTTTTTTTTTAAATAAGTCAATTGTATCGATTCTATTACTTCATTTGTCAATTTGATCCAACCACTAACAACTCTGTTAGTAAAAAAATTATACTTTGATAAACAATATTTTGTAAGTTTTCTTATTAGTCTGTATCGATTACCTTTTGCATTATATGTACTTACACCTTACAAATGTTCTCTATACCAACTTATCTCATTTAGTCCATTCATGAACTTGTACATTTGTATTAGATCACCGCGTCTCCTTCTTTTCGAAAGTGTTGTGAGATTCAGTCTTTTGAGTCTTTCTAAATAGCTTAACTCACTAAATCCCTTAATGTTTCGTGTTGCTCTTCTCTGTACTCTCTTAAGTGTATCAATATCTTTCTTCAGGTATGGATTTCAAACTGAGACTACATATTCGAGGTGGGGTCGAACAAGACCTGTGTACATTTTTTTAATAATACTTGCCCAAGAACTCTGTTTGCTCTTGCCGATGAAGCACATACTTGCTTACACCATTTAATGTCGGTATTTACTATGAATCCCACTCCCCTCCAATCTCCTTTAAATAAAGTTGCCTATTTTGCCTACTTCCATACATTGCCTTACTCCAATAAGTCTTTTTAGTGTTAATCAGACTATTAAGGTTCTGATTCATCGAAGGTGCCTTTTTTCCAAGGACTGAGGTATTATTCCGTCTTGGGATAAACATCCTGCAAGCGCTTTCATATCATTTAACGAAAATTTCATACATTTCGTTTATATTTAGCTTTTTAAAGCTCAAAACCCAATCTACACTATTCAAAAAGTCTGATTTTAAAGGATAATTTCCTTTCCATAAATTAAATAATTCAGAATGAAACAAAACTTCATCATGTTTATTTGAATTTGAAAAAATAAAGTTCTATGTAATGCTCATATGACCACGATTAAGACTATCAGTTGCATGATTTTAATAATTAATATTTGAATGATAACATTTTAGAAATTAAGGTTAAGAATGAAAAAAGTAAGGCAATGCTCTTAAGTTTATTTAATCAAAAAAATTTTAAATTTTAAATCGTTTTAAAAAACTTTGGCAAATAAAGAACCAATAACAGATAGAAACAATAATTGAATGCTGGATGTCAAAGAGATGCCAAAATTGCATCCATCAGTGTTGCAGCAGTAGGTTCCACCACCAGTTCCGGCAATAATTGGAGTGCTTACTTCGGTACATGAAGAAACGCAGCTTTTGCTAACGCTTTCAACTCCAAGAGCTACTGCATATATTTTCTAATAAAATGAGATTAATTTTAGTCTTCATTATTCTTTATTTGATTATCTATTAAATTTACTTGACAATAAGTGTTTCCACTCGTACATGTATTCAAAGTTCCTACTCCTGAACAGGTTGTGCATTCATAACATTGGAGCGCATTTGATGTTGGTACCAAGCTTACCAACAACGATACAATCATCAAATAGAAAATCATTTTAATTTTTGTTTAAATTTTTTGAGTAAATTTTAAAAATTATACATTAAATTTATAAAGAGTTTTGTTTATTTAGTTGTTTAAGTCTTCATTTGCGGTCGCTATTGACAATTTTTTGAAATAAGCCTTGATTACGTTTTTGTATAAATTTTAAAACGTTGAAAATTCTTAAAAATTTTCAAATTACATTACGAAATTTTTTCACTTAATTATTACCTTTTATTCAGAATATCAAAACCCGCAAGCTTTTGTAAAAAGTAAATTTTTTTTCAAAATTTAATAAAAATAAACATGAAATAATTCAAACAATATATAATATTATAAATTCAAATGGATTCTTTATTTATAATGTTATTATTACATTTTAAGTTTGTTGGATAGTTGACGTTTTAAAATTTATACAAAAACGTAATCAAGGCTTATTTCAAAAAATTGTCAATAGCGACCGCAAATGAAGACTTAAACAACTAAATAAACAAAACTCTATATAAATTTAATGTATAATTTTTAAAATTTACTCAAAAAATTTAAACAAAAATTAAAATGATTTTTTATTTGATGATTGTATCGTTGTTGGTAAGCTTGGTACCAACATCAAATGCGCTCCAATGTTATGAATGCACAACCTGTTCAGGAGTAGGAACTTTGAATACATGTACGAGTGGAAACACTTATTGTCAAGTAAATTTAATAGATAATCAAATAAAGAATAATGAAGACTAAAATTAATCTCATTTTATTAGAAAATATATGCAGTAGCTCTTGGAGTTGAAAGCGTTAGCAAAAGCTGCGTTTCTTCATGTACCGAAGTAAGCACTCCAATTATTGCCGGAACTGGTGGTGGAACCTACTGCTGCAACACTGATGGATGCAATTTTGGCATCTCTTTGACATCCAGCATTCAATTATTGTTTCTATCTGTTATTGGTTCTTTATTTGCCAAAGTTTTTTAAAACGATTTAAAATTTAAAATTTTTTTGATTAAATAAACTTAAGAGCATTGCCTTACTTTTTTCATTCTTAACCTTAATTTCAAAAATATTAAAAAATAATTTTTTTTTCAATTTTGATTTTCTTAATTTAATCAAAACGAAATTTAATTATTTCATTTTTTTTCATAAAGTAAATGAATTTTTAAAATGATCAAAAAATTACTTTTTCATTTGTCATTTAAAAGGGTTAACCCAAGTGTCGCACAAAGTCATTTGATTTGACTTAAATTTTTTTTTCAAAAAAAAAATCATTTTAAATGGCAAAATGACAAATATAATATTGAAAAAGTAAAAATTTTGTCTCATTATCTGATTAAAAAGCGCAACATTTTTGTGTTAAAAATTAATAAATTGAAAAATTTTTTTTGATTTAATAAGCTTAACAGCATTGCCTCACTTTTTTTATTCTACATTTTAAATTGAATAATTTAAAATTTTTAAATTAAAATCACTTAATATTGATGTTTATTTAGATTTTTTAAAATAATCAATTAAAAAAAGTTCTTTCCAAGTCTGATATAATTTTGAAATTTAATCAAAAATTTTTCGATATTTTATTAGATCATAACCTAAAATTTCAAAGATAAATTCAATTTTAAATTTTTTTTTTAAAATACTTTTTTTACTTTTTTTAGTATTAAAAATTTGAAATTTTAATTTTTTTTAACTCAATTTTTTTTAAATATTTAGCAATTTGAATTTTTGTTAATTGTTTAAAAAAAATAATTGAAAATAAATTAATCATACCATTTTAGTCGTTACTTTTTTTATCACATAATTTAAGATTTCGGAATTCTTGGTTTTTATTAATAATTCAGTATATTTATACTGTTTTTTTATCAGATTATATATATTTTTAATATAATAGTTCTTTCTCAATCTCTTTTTTAATTTATTGGGAATTTTTTGTTATGATACTCTTTTATGTGTACTTTTTCAATATAAAATTAATTAGCAAGTAGCTTAACACTTAATACAAAAAATAATATTTTCATTAAAAAGACAAAATTGAGCAAATCCTACTTCAAATAAACTATTTATTTACTAAAAATAAGCTGTTGATTTGAAAAATCTAAAAATTTGTTAAAAATTTAATTAACTGAACAAATAAATTACTAGCAAAATCTTGATTTGA
This sequence comes from Brachionus rotundiformis, assembly GCA_016802295.1. NCBI lineage: Eukaryota > Metazoa > Rotifera > Eurotatoria > Ploima > Brachionidae > Brachionus > Brachionus rotundiformis. Next base: position 488,656 of record JAESIW010000020.1, read on the forward strand.
TACAGAGACAATCTAACAAGAGCAAGTATCGACTAAGATTAGTGTCAATTTTTTTTATGACGAAAAGGAAATGGTTTAAATTTGGCACTTAATAAAAAACAAATAAAATTATATTAAGCAAATAGAAATTTCATTATTTAATTTAGCCAAGTTTATATTTCAAATTAGATTTAATTGATAATTAGCTCAGATAAAATTTAAATTAAATATGTTTAAATGAGTATTTTTTTCAACTACTTATCTGATATCTGATCCATAATTGTTGGTTGTATTGAAATAAAATCGTTTTAAATAATATTATCAACTTCTAGAGAACAAAATTAAAGAAATTTTGAATTTTGATTAAGTAAAAATTCAATAAAAATAAATTGGATTTTAAATATTTTAACTATTTTAAATTTATTTTAATCATAGATGGTCATCGATTCACAGCATCTTTTACTGCCCCAATCTGACTGATAAAATTAATTCAAGTCTCAATTTAAAGTGTTTTAAATCTTGATTTTTGTTAATTCGATGTAGCATTTTGGTTTCCAGTCTTTTGCAAGTCTATTCTTAATGTCTTTATGCGTTCCCATTGATTCACTTTTGATACTTTCTAAGTATGTGAATTCACTCATACACTCAACTTGTATACCTTCCATGATGATCAGGAAATCTAATTTTGCAGCAAAGTAAAATTTTTGATCAAATTTCAAGCGCTCAATCTTGTTCAAACATTTTGAAATTTTTTGAAAAATGATTGTAATTTCTAAAAATGCAATGAAATTTAATTGCGCATTTAAAAATGTTTGAGCAAGATTGAGCGCTTGAAATTTGATCAAAAATTTTACTTTGCTAATTTTGTGTATAGGCACATGATACAATAAAATCAGAATTCAACGATAACTAAAATTAACAGGAACTTGTCTCGATTGATATTGTACAAATTTTGCTCTTATCTATTGCATACCATGAAGAAAATGTTCTCTCATTTACAATTAGGCTGACTGTTGCGCTGCAAGAGAGATCTGGCTTTCGTATTTTTGCTTAACTTTTCTTAAAAACAATTGGATATATTTTAATAAAAATTCATTTTAATAAATAAAAATTCTAATTGCTGATTTATTATTTTTGTGGGCTTGTGTGTGTTTATCTAAAAGTCCTAGATCTGAACAAAATCGATTAGCATCTAAAAAGTCAATTGTTTCTTTGTGTTCAAATAATAGCCGGAACAAACACGCACGGAACGATTTTAAAATACTTAATAAAAAATATAAAACTCAATCAAAAAGATTTTTATTTGTAAAAAGATTGATAATTTTGTCTAATTGAATTAACTTTGGAATTTAAAAAGATACATAGAATGATAAACCTTAGAATTTGTAAAGCAAACACATTTAACAAAGAATCAAACCAACCGTTGTAAATATTTGAGTGTAAGCCGGCATCAATTCAAAGAGATAATTTGCTTTTTTGTCATTGAGTTTAGTTAACTAATCTAACTTAATCATAGCGACTTATCAACGCGACTTTTACTAGGTCTGTTAGCCCATTTTTGCCATTTAAATAGATTAACCAAAGTGTAAATAATCCCGATTGTTTATTGACACTTGGCCCAATCTTAATTGTCAAAACCCATTCGGCTAGAAAATCCTATTTAAACTTCTAATTGTCTTGAAAAAATTAAACTAGCCTTGCTGATAAACTTTAACTTAATAAAATTCTAATGATAAGCAAGTCCTCTAATTAAACATCTAAAAAAAGCGTACCATAATTAAAATAGGTCGAAGGAAATAGGCTATATTTTTAGTGTCGTATGCGCAGGTATTCTTCATCTACTTGACTCATATTTCTATAAAGCCGACAGATTAAAAAAAAACAACAAAAATTACAATTCTAGATTAAATGCTAAATTTATAAATAAACTATCTTACTAACAATCTAACTACTCTGGTACTATGTTTACCAAAAGTAAGAGATGACAAAAGTCTTAAAAATAATTAACCACTTTAAATTTAAAGTACTAATGAATAAATAAATGAATGGTAAAACTAATTTTTTGGTACAATCGGCAATTATTTTGTTTACTTAGCTTCAAAACGCTGCCAAATCTTAATTCTTACCATTTACTTAACATCATATAGAATTTTTTCTGCTTTATCAAAATTTTAAATTGATTTAACGATATTGATTATAAATATTAAATATTTTGAGGAGAAACCTTAAGCCACATCGAATGAAACTGATTCCTTCTTTAAACCCTTATTTTCACCCCAGCGATAAAAAATTTAATTTAGATATAACTTTTTTTTTTATTTATAAATATAATTTGAGAGAGATTTCCAGGCAGTTTGTAATGGAACTAAGTCCTCCCTTTCAGCCTCTTGCTTGAAGAAACATATAAAAAAAGTTTGAATTTAAAATCAAAATAAAATAAAAATAAAAGTGTTTTGTTAGCTTGAAATTAAAAGTTGAAAGATATTGTTAAGTGATGACCAAATGTACTTTACTGAAGATTTGCATAAAAAATAATAAAATAAAAAATTATTAGTAAAATTGGTGTTAGTTTAGTTTTTTTGAATTATTAGATCAAATAAAGTTTTGAATCTAGGATTTGTTGTTTGGACGTAATCGTTTAGCTCTTCTTGGATTAGGTTGTGGCTCCGTTTGGCCGAAATGAAATTTAATTTAGAAATAACATGCTATTAGGATAATTAAGACATTTCTTTATTTAAGTTCTAAGTGTTGAGATTTTGAACCATTTGGGCATTTAAAGTACTATCTTATTTAACCAACTAAACATAATTAATTACATCCCATCAACTTTTAACCAAACCACTTCCAGAACCATTTTTAAATAAATAAATTGAACCATTTGTGGATGATTTAGTCAATTTTTGAAATTAATGGTAAAATTTGGTGATCTGAAACTTAGTAGATAAGTATCATTTTCTGTTCATATTTATATTAAATTTAAATAATAAATGTTTAAAATAAATAAATAACAAATGATAATAAGATTTTTATTAATTTTAAAACTAAGTATTTCTTCTAAAGACACTTATGAGATATATCAGTGATGACTCCTTCTCTCTGTACATTCCTCAATTTCATTTCGTATAAAAAAGGATACTAAGTGCTAAGAGAAAGCGATTTACTATCAATGTGATCTTCTACACCTCAATTATTGTCCAGTTAGGACTGGTTGCCTTTTTTGATCAAAGGGATTTTGATTAATTGAGCCTGAGTCTCAGATCCTCGGCTAGAGGGACTAGTCTTTCTAAATAGACCACCACAATTGTCTTAACAATAAAAAATAACACAAGTGGATAATAATAAATTTTATTTAAAGATTTAATGTAAAAAATTAATTAAACTTGGACAAATTTTTTTCAACTAATAGTTATCATATATATACAATTATCAGTGACATAATACGCATTTTAGAACAGTAGAAGGAATAAAAAAAAGCAAAACAAGAATACGATAAAAAAAAGAAGAAAAAAAAACTTGGACATGTTAACACTTGTTTTTTTGAGAGTGAGCCATGGCCATCGCAATCTGCTGATTGTAATTCTCAAACATTGACTTGTGCTCGAGCTTTGGTTTCTTTGTATCGCATTTTTCCTCTTCTTCCTCGTCGCACTCCTCCTCCTCCTCTTCGTTCAGATCGTCATCGTCTGAACGAACCCGCTTGTGCTTAGTCCTCCTATTCTGAAACCACACTTTGACTTGTGTCTCGCTAAGATTGAGAGATTTGGCGAGATCTTTTCGCTCCTGGCCGACCACATAGTGGTTGAGCTCGAAGGCATTTTCCAGTTTCATGAGCTGAGAAGGCGTGAAGGCAGTGCGTATTCTCTTGGGCTTGCGGAAAGCGTTCTGCAGGAAGAAGGCAGCAGCAGCGGCGGCGGCGGCCGGGTCAGGACCGAGGGCGGGGAAGCGCGGGTCGAAAAAGCGCTGCTGGTTGCGAAATAGCTGGTACTGCATGTAAGAGGGGTCGTGGAAGTCGGGCGACCACATCGCATTGGCAGCAGGCACATGTGGCTGGTAGACCGGCGGCGAATAGGACGCCATCGGCGGCGGCGAGTGCTTCTCTATCTGCGAGCAGGACGAGCTCCTCGACGACGGCGACGTGGACGAGTACGAGTTGATTATTGAATCAATGGAGAAACCGGATGATTTTTTGTGAGTGTTGGGACTCAGAGTGGACATTCTAGGTGCAGTGGGCCGTGTGTGTATGTATTGTGTATGCTGGCGCGTGTGTTTGGTATCAATTTAAATTTGGTATAAAATAAAACTAATTTTATTTCTCTTTAAAAGAAAGAAAAAAGTGATTAATTTTTTATTTGGTGATCCTAGATTAAATAGAGAGAAATTTTAGAGCAATTTGAAGATTTTTGCTAGCGTTAATACTTCAATTTGTGTCGAATAAAAATTAGCTAGAAAGTATAGAGCCAATTAAATTTTGCTCTTAATTAGTCGAGGATTTAATCCAATTAGAAAAATTAGAATTATTTAAGATACTAAATTAACCAATACGAGCAAAAACCTAATTTTATATTATATACATATGTATATATGTATAAATTGTCTATGCTCGGTTCTGTTCAAATCGAAAATATCAAATTTTAATTAAATTTGGTATTTTATAACTAGTTTTTATTTTAGCGATTGTTATTTTTCCTCTCTTTCAAATTTTTGCTAATAAAATTAAATTGCTCTTTAGAATTTTAATAATAGCAGATAATACCTTTATTTGGCTAGATTTACCTTTGGGTTTCTAGTTACATTACTCTCACTCTCTCTCTTCTTCTCTCGGTATCTAACTGTTTGATAAAGCTACACTTTTATGACACACACGTTGCCACATTAACTAATAAATTTGACACCTATTGTACACATTATGAAACGTTAACTTATGCTGATGGATATTTGTAAAGGGATAATTTAGAATGAAATAGAAGATAAATTTCATACCGTAACATATTGTATATATTATACTAGACTGAAAATCCATTTTAAATCTGATAATAAATTCTTTATTTACTTTATTAATATTTTAAGAGGAAAGAAAAAAACTAAAAAAATTTTCATCACTGTTGTGATATGTACTGAAATGAACAATAATAATATTCTCTACAAAAATATATTGGTTAATACATGCTTTTAAAACAAGCATTTATTGCCAACAAATCAACCAAGATCTTCTTGAATACAGCCCAAGTACATATACTAAAATATCTCACACTAAAAGGTGTTCTAAGCAAGCACATCCTCTATTCTATGCTGCATTTGAAGGAAATTTCAGATTCCTTTCAACTATTCTCCACCATGCCATCTTTCCTCTTCTGCAAATTTTTACATTACCCTAAGAAAATCACTAGTCACGTGGTTTCAACTAACGTACATTTTTTTCAGGGATTGAACTTTTTAGACCCTGTTTTAGCTTGTTGCTGTTAGAAGATGAATTAAGCTTTTTAAACAAAAGCTATCCTCAAAAAAAAAAGTTGCTTGTATTTCAGCAAAAAATTATCCTATAATTGAATTATTTATTTACACAAAATGTGTTTTGTTTTAAAGAAAATTCATGAATCATGTCTAATGTAAATTTATTCATTTTTATTTAAATATAATTTGGGAGAGACTCCCAGGCAGTTTGGAATGGAACTTAGTCCTCCCTTTCAGTCTCTTGCTTGAAGAAACATAAAAAAAAATTAAAAAGTTTGAATTTAAAATCAAAATAAAATAATGTAAAATAGAAGAGAAAAAGACAAATTTTTCATTTATTTGAGTCTCTTTTTTGAAATGGAACATTTTCGAATAGAAGAAATACTTTGATGAAGAAATCAGTCCCAAGAGAACAAAAACAAGAACACACAAACTTTATTTTGAATTTGACATACAATATGCAACAGTTTTATAATCAATGAGCTTGGACATTTACTTAGAATGATAGAGTTCCGCATAACAAACAGAATTGGTCAATTAGAAACATCAGGGACGTAAGGTAAGGGTGACATGAAGGTCAAAAATCACAATATGACATGGGATGATCTGAATCCAATCTGATTTTTAATATTTTATGGTATTGTTCACATTATCAAATAATAAACAATTAAAGCAAATATTGTTATTTATTCAAATTCCTTGTCAAGGGACTTAATCAAATTAGAGTTCATGTAAAAATTCCTGATTAACTCAACATGTCATGAGAGAGCCTAATATTATAATTGTTTTTTTTAATAAATTAATTCACTTATTTATTGTTATTATTTGTTAAATCGTTAGATTAATTTCAAAAATAAATATATAAAAAACTGAATCCCTAAAAGATGATTTAAAAATTCAATTTAATTATATAAGATAGTTAAGGTAGAACAAAGGTAACTGAGTCAATAGTTTATTAAATATTTTTGAAAGGCTTGCGCCAAAGCTCTCGTGAGCTCCAGTTAGTCATATGTAAAAATAAAAATAATAATTTGGAAAAATTTTTTTACTTAATAACTTAAAAAATTATCTAATTTGACTGAGTCGCCAAGTCCTTAGCCGTTTCATGCTATTGGTTTTACTCAAGAAAAATATTAACTTTATTAATACTAAAATAAATGTTTTTAATTAATCTTGTTTGAACAATGTAGCTGATTTATCATTTAGCGGTCAATTTGAGCAAAGAGTGTGCCGATGAGCATTTTAACTTTGTCTTATTTACATACTTTTTAATTATTAATCCGTTAAGCCAATTAAATCAAACATAAATAATTTGTGCTAAGTTATTAATCCACAAAGACTTGATCCAAATTAGGCTAGAAAAAATTAAAAAATTTTTAATTAAAAACCATTATTTTTGTTTTTTTAAAGACAAATTTAAATTAAGTTATATTGTTATTTAATTAAGAAACGCTTAAGTACACATTTGAATTAATTGAGTTTAAAAAAATTCAAGGAATTCCCCACAGATAAGGTGGATAAGTATTACGGAGCTAGATCGATATTAGCTAATCAATCAATTGTCACTTGGTGCTTTTTCAAGCGTGATATGACCACTTTTTTACAGCAAATTAATTTCGAATAAATTTAAAAACTTGCTCGTCCATCTTGAGATTAATTGCCAACAAAACTGTTCTAAATAAACTCGTTTATTTTTTTAATTAAATTTTTCAAATAGCTCAAAGACATTTAATAGGATAGGTTTAATTAAGTCGAGTAGATTGAGAATAGAAACACTTTTTAATCGCTTATTATTTTTTAATAAAAGACGCATTTAACTTGTCAGACTTGAAAAAATTAAAGGCAAAGTAAACAAATAAAAGACTCATGAATTTCTAATTTCAATGGCTTCCGGGTCTTTGAGCCCATATTTACATCCATATGAAACAAAATTTTGATTTTTATTTTTTGGTTTTAAAATTGACCAAAATGTCAGCATTTAAGATAGATTTTATTTTGGAAAAAAACAAAAATTAATTAAAAAATAAACTTTTTTAAAATAAATTTATTCGAATTTTATTTAACTTTTTGGTCAATAAAAATCAATTTTAATAATTTAATTTTCAAATTTAAAAACATTGGAGAAAAGACATTGGCAAAGCATAATTTGGATATTTGAAAATTCTATGCCTCTATTTTTCCAACTTAAATTGACCAAAACTTAAAAACTGTGATACATGAGCTTCTTTTAGTTATGGTATTTTTCTTTTTTTTGTAAGCCATTGTTTTAAATTAATTTTAGTTGATAAAAGATAAATGAAAAATTAAAATTCATTTCTTTTAAAATATCTTGAACTGGTGCCCTTGAAATATTTTATTTAATTGTATTTTAAATTCTATAAAAAAATATTTTAAATTAATAAAAAAATGGAAAAAAAAATTGGCAAAGCATTGACTGAATGATTCTTTCCTTTAAGTCACATAATTTTTATTCAATAAACAATTATTTGATAATAAAAAAAGTTGGTAGTGGTAAAGTTTTCAACTAAATTTTTTTCTTATAATTATTTTGAATTATATATAAATATCGGCAATGTTACGCAACCGTATTCCCTCGTTCGATTATGCTGCACCAATAGCTGAGACACGCTTTTGGACCCTGCACCAAAGTACATCTCACTCAAAAGCATTATCAAGACTTTGTTTTGAGTCAAATATAGAATACAATTTTTTTTTAAATAAAGCATTTGCTTCAGTACCAAAAATGAAGTAAAAAAATAAATTTGATTTTTTATTAACTGAATTCGAGTTGTGGTGCAGCATAATTGAACGAGAGAATATGGTATTATAAATATTTTAGTATCATTTAAAAATTGAAAATCAAAAAAAATTTAATCTGTTTCATAAGCATATATCTTGGTCAATATTCAATGCTGAGCGTTATTTTGCCATTCAGAAGATATTTTTAAATTAATAATCAATTAATATTACTTTACATTGTTTAAAATAATTATTTAAGCTATTGTTATAACTTTCTCTGAACAAAGCCATTTTGATTTGGTCATAGAGTTTATTTACCAATTAACAAAAAAAAATTAAAATTAATCTTATTCTTTCTTAAACTAAGCTTGTTAATTAAATAAAATAAAATAAATTATTTATTATTTTTAATTCGATACTTATTATGTTGAAGTAGTAAAATAAATATGACATTTAAAATCCTTTGTAGTGACTTTCTAAGCTGAAAAGAAAGAATTTTATTAAATTTTTTGTATTTATAGATAAATTTTAAGAATGTTAATATTTTAGCAATATTTCATTTTAAATAATATTTTGTCAAAGTTAACTAGTCAAAATAAGGTTTTTAATTTAATTAAGAATTTTCAACAATTTAGTAAATATCATTAATAAATTTGACATATAACAAATTATTTGTTTAAATTTTCTTATCAGACTAATAAAATAAAAACCCGCACCGCGTATTAACTAGAATCAATCAAAAAATAATAGTTACCTTGATACAGATCTAGTTTTATCATATGATCTTAAGTCTATATCTGATTTTTTAATAAAGTTAAAATAAGATTTTATTAAATGACACGTTTAAATAACAAAATCGGCTTTTGTCCGAAAAAAAACTTATGCAAGACTAAATAGGATTAAAAATACAATATTATCAAAATTAATTTATTCTAATCTATTTATCAAAAAGATTAGCATTTTATAATAAATGAGTCTGATTGGAACAAGTTATGTATGTTTGACTTAGACGGAAATTGCTGAAAATATCCGTCTGTTAGAAATTTGTATAAACACTGTCTTAGTTGATCTTGGTCATAAGTCTTGTTACGCGGATTAATTCCGAAACACAGATCTGTGGCAAAAGCAATGGCATACACACCACACATAATGTCATTTGATTGGGTCTGAACAGGCTCAACAGAGCACTCAATTTTTCTGCTGCCAATTTCATCATCGCTGACCAAAAGTCTCCTCAAAAAAAATTTAAACAGTGAGTTGTTCACATAAAGGTTCCTTTGATACCATGAATCATAAATTTGAACTTGATTTTTTTGACGTGACCACATGTTGGACAAAGTAAACCAGTGATTGTTTCCATCATGGAGTATTTGAACAAACCTATCTGGAAATTTAATGTAAAAGCTATTCTTTTTCAAGTATTTGGATTGCACTGCCACTGGGTCGTAAAGGCCATGTATCTGTCTGAATTGGTATTTTAGAGTCAAACTAGCTGCATATATTTCATTATCAGTCAATTGTCTATTGAGACAAACTCGGCTCTCTGACCATTCAAAGAAAATGCTTGCTTCCTGGTGTTCACTAGAAGTTATCGACTCTTTTTCGCATGAAATTGTGTCTGTCAAATCAATTAAATTATATGAACCTCGTCGATTGATTAAAGCAAACATTCTCAATACAAATTTTTTTCCTATTTTATATAAATGTAGTATTAAATTGTAGAAAAATCGAAAAATAAACAACATTTTTGAAAATAAATATCTTAGAATTAAAATAAAATCCTAAATATGGCTCTATAGATATTTTATTTAATTATTCTTTTTTTATATCATTATTTTGAAAAATATTAGAAAAAGTAGCCTGGGTGATCAGATGCTTCCTTTAAATCAACTTTATTTTAAGAAAAAATTTAAAATTTATTTTTTAAAATTTGGATTAAAAATGAAATTGGTTGAAATTGGTTCTTTTCAGATTTTTTTTTACCAAAAAGTGAATTCAATCTTGAATAGTATATTAGTAGTGCTGGGACCTTTTTGGATTTAACTCATTTAAGCAAGGGGAGAAGATATTTATTGTTGAATTTATCATTCAAAAACTGCTTCAACTTTTACCAAATTGACTAAGCTTTCTTCCACTTGAACGACTGAAGCGCAATATATCTCTGAACATGAGGCACTCGTACTCCTCTTTTATATTTCCATATTCTTTTAATATGGTGCATTAGAACAGAACAAACTGTTTAAAAATTTTTTGGAAAAGTTAAAAACTGACCTGTAATTGCAGCATAACTATACAAAATGCAAAATATTTAATCTATAATGTTGCACCATGTGGCATTTACAGGACCAGCTTTTACCTTTACCAAAAAAAGATTTTTTGGTGATTTTTCTCTCTTTATTCCCAAATTATACAAAACCATAACTCGACAGTAGAATTCAAATTTAAATTTTCCAAAGGATCTGTTTACTGTGACATTATTTTTTCACTTTGACTAAATTAAGAATTATTTTTTTTATTTTTGAAGAAAATTAATAATCAAAATATATGGTTTTATTTTTCAAGATTTAACCTTAATTAATTAATAAAAAAAATTTATACTATAAATACAATTTTTTCATCAAATAAAATTTAAATAAAAAGTCTAAGATAAAAAAATATTTAACGATTTAAAAATAATTAACTATTAAAGTTAAATACATTAATTAAATTGTAATTAAATTTAGTATTGATCAAACAATTACATTTTTAAGATTATTTTTGACTAAATTATTCTAATTTTTGTTATATGATCAAATAAATGAGTAGGCTATCAAGAAATAATAAGATTTAAAAATTCAAATCTTCTAAGTTTGTTACAAGAGTGACAAAATGAAGTTGAAACATATTAAATTTTAATTAATATACATACCTTGATCTTTTTAATCAACCTGGAAAACTTTTGTATACCTAAATTGTAAAAAATTAAATAAATTTCAAAAGCTAATTAAGAAACGAAATTCTAATCTGGTTACAAAATTAAACATTTCCAAATCTTTTGTTCTTCCTTCTATTAAAATACCACCAAGTCTAGTTATACGAACTAAATGTCTCTATTTTAATTCGTTTTCTAATATCTAACACAAAACAAAGATTAATTTTATTAAATTTTATTAAAATTAAATCTTTTTGTCAAATATTTAAATAAAACAATTATCTAAAATTCAAAGCTATTTAATTTTTTCGCTAATTTAGCAAAAAAACAAAATGAAAATTCTACTGGTCTTGTTTGTGGCCGATTTGGTACGATCTCAATCTTTTGGTCCAGAATGTCTAGTTCCATACTGCTATTGCCTAAGTCCTGTATCACTTCATTGTGCCAATTTTACCCGCTTTAACCAGCTTGACTTTAGTCGCACAAATGGCCGCATATTCGAAAAAGTCGACCTCATTCCACTTGTCTTTTTGGACCTGAACGAAAACTTAAACCTAAACGGCCTTAGACTAAATGGAAAACTCTCATTCTCAAATATTCGCTCCATAAATCCATTCTATAACCCATTCCGTGTGGTTGCCCATGAACGCTTTGACTTGGCATTCTTCAATTCAAATTTCAGATTGACCAATTCAATACAGCCGAGTCAAAGCGAAAATCTCATACTTTCCAATTGTTCAGTAAACACCAATACCCAAAGCCTAAATTTCATATTCTCCGACTTGAACATAGTCGAGTTTATTCTGTGCAATGTTTACTTTGACAAACCGGTCTGTCCAGCACTATTTCGCAATACAGTCATCCGCAATATGATTATAACTGACCCTATTGGAGCTTTTGGATTTGCCAAAATTCACCAAAATCCCATTGTCTTTGATCCTTTGCTTTTTCTCAATTCTTACATTTCACAGATTGAATTTTCCTATTCACCTGAAAACATGTCACCTCAATACATAGACACTGAGCACATTCTTCAACCAGAGCTATTTATCTATCTGCAGCGGATCAACATAATCTCAGCAAAGAGATTAGCCTACATCCAAGAGGATACATTCAAAAATTTGCCCTCTCTGAAGAAACTGGAGCTAAACAATGTACCATTGAAGAATCTATTGACCTATAACAGAAGGTGGATCAAAAATTTGAACTACCGAGAGCGCTTTTATGACATTGACTACATCCGCTTGAATTCTTCAATGGCCGACAAAGTATTTCAGTTTATTATTTGGGCTAATGAAGATTGGAACTTTGTGGAAGAAAAAGACATTTGTTTGTTTAAAAACTTTCCACATGGTAAACTGGTATTTCCTTTTTTGCTCTTTACCAAGCCCGATTTACCGTGTACATGTACAATATACTGGTTGTACAAATACTTTACCAAATACCAGGATATTTACAATCTAAATCAAAACATAGCACCTTACCACTGTTTTAGACAGTCCAATTGGGATAATTGTAGGTTTAATGACCTATTCGAGAAGTACTGTCCGGACACCGAAGACCCAGAAGAGTATTTTACCACATTAAGACCTGGCACTGCCACGATAACAGGCCCACTTTTTACCCAAACATACACTACGCCAAACAATACGTGGTATTCTAGTTACCATCATACCACCAGCTTTATGCAAAATGTTCTCGAAGATTTAAAAGAATGCCGCTACAGTAAGCCAGCTTTAATAATAGCAATTATTTTATGCTTCGTAGCGGCTATTATAATTGTAGTTTTGGCAATTTTATACTACCAGGTTTGCATTCAAATTAGAAGCCAAAAAAAGCTAGATAAAGTAGAAATGATTAATAAGCTAAATGAGCAAAATAATTCCAATTCAGATGAGTCAAATGAACCAGAAGTTAAAATTTGAAAAAAATATGTAAAAATTTTTTTCTCATTTAAATAAATAATAGATAAATAAAAAATAAATAATTCATTTTAAATCTCTAATGTTTATAATCATCCGGTAAATAATAATTTTTTAAGTAAAAAAAATTAAATTGGGATTTTTAATTAAATTAAATTTTCAAATTAATTAAATCAGATAAAAATTTTCTAATCTAGTTCTAGATTGAAAAATACGACAATTCTCACATTTAAGACTTTTTTGATTTTAAAAGGATTAAATAAACATAGCAAAATGTATTTTTTTTGTTTATTTTGAGTTTATTCTTACAAATAAAAAATAAAATTTTATCTTTTCAATTCTTAAAAGGATTTAATTAAAACTTAACAAACAGAAACTAAATTTTTTAATCGTTTTATGTCATCAAGTACCTTGATTCTTTCTCTTTGAAGATAGTCAACAATTCTAAGCTTACTTATTCTAAATAACTTTATTCGTTTTATTTCCTCCTCAAAACTTTGTTGTTCTTTTTCCAAAATTTCCAAATTAAGCCTAAAACCATCTTTTTTTGACTCAAAACTTCTTTCATCTATTCGAACACTTGGCAAAACATATTTACGATACTCATCCACTTCACTGGTATCAAGTTTAATTGATTGAACATGACTCTTTTCCTTTCCGATCTTTGGTAAAGGACTCCGACTTGGTACAGGTTCAGTGTCGCTATCTGGGCTTTGTGAGTTTTCGTCAATAAGTCGGCTTTTGATTATTGGCTTAACTCGTATAATTGGTTCGCCCTCTCTTGCTTGGTCTAAAAATTCATAGCGATCATCATATTCATCGTAACCATGAGAACTTTCAAGCGTGTCCAACGAGTGGTAATTATCATCTGAATTTTCTAAAATGTCATTAATTTGCGTTTGAGTAGCTTGATCTTTTTTTAGCCTGAAACACAAGTTTTTTTCCCTGGGACGAATTGGAAGTTGACCTTCAAGACTTGGGGTAGTTTGGGTGTGAACTGAGCGATGAGTTGGCGCCAAGTTAGGCTGTGGTTGCAATTCTCTTCTGGTTATTCTAAATTTTTTCATATTTTTTAAATAAAAAAAATAAAGTTACTTTTTGTTTTAAATACTAAATTTGTTTCTAATTGCCTAGTTATTTTTAAAATTGCCATAACCAGAGTTTTTTTTTAAATGTTTGAAAATTATTAATTTGGCTTTAAAAGATTTATTTAATATTTAAAAAATAAATTCTTATAAAGCATTATCTTCACACATAAAAATATGAGAAAAAAATTTTGAAAAATTAAAAAAATTTGCTGAATAAATTTAATTAATGATAAAAATTATTAATTATTTTTTCAATTTAAAGCTAATTTAATTTATTATTTAAAAAATTTTAAAAATTAACTTAAAAGTAACTAAAATTTGTTTCATTTATTGTCTAGGATGCGGGCTCTTAGCAATTTATGCTTTTTAAGCCTTATAAAGTTAATTTTTTTTATTAAAAAAATCATTTTAAGTAATTTAGTTTTTGATTTTGAGTTAAAATGAAGACAATCCGAGTTAGAGACCAATCGACCCAGACAACACCAAGTTTGACCACAAGGCCTCCATTTAGACGCGCAATCGAACACTCGACCCCAACTGAAACACCTGAACAAGCCAAAGAGTCTCATCATCTAGATTCCATTACCAAATCATCCAAACTGATTCTTGAACCGTCCAAGACTCCGATTAATTTTGACCAAAGTTCAAGTCCCCATTTTATGCTGAGTGTTGACGAAACTCCAAAGGAATTGAAGCCAAAATCTGTAAAGAAAAACCTTAGGGGTTCTTCAAATGATGGTCATTTTCGAAAAAAGCTTAAGTTGGACCAAAATGAAAGCTCTGATTTACCAACAAATGAAACAATTAAGCACGAAGACAAATTAAAAGATCAGCTTTCTGCAGGATCCCAGGAGCATGAATTAAATCAGGCTATTGATGACCATAAGTCCGACACTGCTGAATTTCCAAGTGAAAGTGATCCTGAAACTAATTTGATTCTAAAGAAGCGAGGAAGGCCCAAAAAAAAAGAGATAAGTGATAAAAAAGCTGCTACTATTCCGACGAGGAAAGGCCCTAAAAAACACCAAAAAATTCCGGAGAGTGAACCCTTTACCATGGCTAAGATACCAACTAGACAAGGTGAAACTCCTGTGACAACCAAAAAGTCAAGTATCACTGTAAATAAGATGAATGAGTCATTAAATGAGAAAATAGTCGAAAGTCCCAAGACACCAAGAAGTCCAAATGGTAGAAGACAGAAATTGCACAAACAAAGAGAAAATTTGATGAAAAAAATCGAAATGGTAGAGCTTAAATTGGAAGGGTTTATGAATCCAGAGCCTAATTTGAGACGAAGTATGAGAATAAGAGAAAAAATGATTCAAAATTTAAAGAATGAAATAGCTATGTTGGTTAATTTGGTACATTTTGTCGAGCGTCAAGACGAACTTTTGATGAGAGAACAAAGGAGATACAAAGAAAAAAGTGACAGTCAAGTTAAAAGGCCGGCTGGCAGAAGTGGTAAGAAACTCAGGATTGTTAGCGATGAAGATTCTAATTTTAGTTAATTTTATTATTTTATTTTTGTTCAAGAAAATCTAAGTTAATAAATTATTTTATAAAATAAATATAAGCTCATTTTATAAACTTTAATAAACTTTGTTAAATCAAAGCATAAAACATTCATTAATTAGGAAAAGTACAAAATTTAAATTTATATAAGCACGATTATTGGCTTAATCGTAACCATGAGAACTTTCAAGCGTGTCCAACGAGTGGTAATTATCATCTGAATTATCATCTGAAAAGAAAAATTTTAAATTAATTAATATTAATTTTAAATTAATTAATTTTTTTTAATATTTTTCTTATTTTTATAATTTATATTTTGTTGTATAATTATATATTTAATAATAGTCAATAATAATGATAAAATAATTCATGCTGGTTAAGTGTATGTAAAAACTACGCTAAAAAAGCATTGAAAAGCTTGGCAAAGCTAAATATTAAAGCTAAACTGATTTTTGGAATTTCTAAAGCCAAGGATGTATTTTATTTCAGCATTCGATTTTGCCAAGTTGTTGGAAATTTAGCTAGATATTATGCCTGCATTTAAATTTTTCAAATTGACAAATACATTTAGATCAAAAATTAATAATAATAATAATAATAATAATAAAAATAATAATGAGCTACGGTGGTTTGTCCCACCAAACGAAAACCCATATAGGGAACGCTATAGTAGCTTTTTCTGAATATTCCTCTAACTATCGCGACGTATTGATTTCGTCAACCATTTTCTTAAACAAATTCTTTGAACTTGCTTTGACTACTTCAGGAAGCAGCTTGTTCCAGTTGTCTACTACTCTGTTAAGTATGAAATGCTCACGTTGATTGATTCTCGTCAGTTGTTTGGTCATTCTGTGTTGATACCCACGTTGTATACTCCCCGCTGGACCAGAACATCTCAACGAATCGCGAAGTTTGTTCGGATTGTGCCAATTAACTTGAGTTAAACCATTAACTATCTTGAAATATTCGACAAGATCTCCTCTCTCCCTTCTCTTGTTCAGGGTAGTGAGTCCCAACTTCTCTAATCTCTTCTCATATGGTAGATGCTTAAGTGACTTGACCAGTTTTGTTGCTCTTATTTGTCTCTTCTCGAGAACTAAAATGTCCTTTTTCGTGTACGGACACCAAGCAGCGACCGCATATTCGAGATGAGGTCTAACAAATGCCACGTAAAGCTTCCTGAACGTACCAATTGACCATGACTTGAACGCTTTAGATAATTGTCCGAGTACCATATTAGCTCTTTTGGTCTTCCTTGATTGATTTAATTTTATCTCTACATCTGGTTTGACCATTGATATAGGCAAATATGCACTTAGGTCTTCTCTTAGATCCTTCAATTATTTTAATTTCGTGATTCAATCTTGCCTTTCTAACCTCGAATTTAACCTTTCTGGAAACTTTATTAAAATCGACTCTTTTCTGCTTATCTTTGGGATTCATTTTCATGCTTATTTTGAAAACTAGTTTTGTTTCACTGTACTAAAAAATGTGGGATATTTTGAAAAATGGCCAAAAAATTATTGCCAATACAATAAAAATTCTTTTTCAAAGATAACTTGAATATTTCTCAAAAACAAAAATTTACAAGTTACCAAGCGATTTAAAATTCTGTTCTGTTAATGAAATATTTATGCAAATAAGTTAATTTCTAATTCTTGACAACTTTTACCAGACCAAATCGATGACAAGTTTTAATTTTTGCTCTATTTTGATAATTGTCTTGTGTCGCTTGGCATTGGCAAAGGCACTAAGATGTTACAACTGCAATGGATGTGTGACAGTTTTGCAGAATCAACTTGTCACATGCCAGCAATCAGAAACATTTTGCTCTGTAAAAAATTAATTTCTTATTTTAAAATTAAAATTAAGAATAGAGTAATTATAAATTTAATTTTAATGTACAGAAAAGCGAATCTTTTGTTCTGGGAAACCAAGCTGTGGAAAGAAAATGCACTAGCGGATGTACTGAATGGTCTAAAACCCTAGGATCAAAAATATCTGTTTACTGCTGTGATACGGATGAATGTAATCATTCTTTCAAATTAATTCCAAATTTATTCATGATAATATCTTTATTAAACAATGTTATTCTAATAAAATAATATCTATTCTTAATTATTTATTTGTAAAATAAATAAAATCCAACACAAAATACAGACATCTATTTGACTTCTTTTATCTATTCCAAAGTATTTTCGACTAATTCCAACCTTAGACAAACAACCATTCTATTTAAATTTAAAAAAGCCAGTGATATTTTTTAATAAATTTTTTGACGATTTTTCTTTTTTGCTAAATACAATCGGATTTGTGAAAGAGTTATATTCTATTTGATCTAAGCTCAAGTCTAAAGACAATTCTTGACCATTCAGCCAGCAACTTTCATTTTTTCGATCACATTTTTTTAATCTAAAGTACAATTTTGACATTAGGTCTTCCAATTTTTGGCAATTATGTGTATGAATTTTAGTCGGAGTGTAGCCATCTAATGAACACCAAAGAAATTTGGTGTCTTTGGCCTCGAAAAAGCCATCTTCCTCATTACGGAGTTTAAAATCCTTATCTAAAATAATAAAATTTCATACAACTCTATAAATTTTCAAATTCAAAGTCGTTACTTTTGGATATTCGGACAAATATGATGGGATTTTTTTGAGAGTTAGCTGTAATAATGTCACCAAGTGGTTCATTTTCTGCTACCAATTCATTATTAATCAAAACACCATATTTAAAAAGATCATGATTGTGCGTTTTGTGCATTATTTTGGTTTTTAAATCGTCCAAATCATAGCATCGGTCATAGTCTAGGCGAATTTTGAAGCCATGGTTTCCGGCTGATATCCAGTCATAGGAAATCCAAATTACTTTTTCGCTCATTTTACAATTCTTAATTCTTCAAAAATAAAACAATTAAATTTTTCTTTCAAATATTTATTTAAAAAATTTATGGAATTTGCCCTATAAAAGGAATTTAGACTTCTAAGTGAGAGATTAGTGAGGATGTTTGGAGAATTTTTTGGTTCACTAACTTCAAAAACCAGATTCAAATCTGGATCACTTAAAATAATGCTCATCATTTAAACCTTTAAACTATTTTCTAATTTATAATAATTAATAATTTATTAAAAAAAAGAAATTATCTAATTTATAGGAGTATAATTTCAAATTTAGAACCTAAATTTTTTGAACTAGAAAAATATAAAATAAAAATCTAAATGATTTTAATCTTTTAATTAGCTTCATAAAATAAAATAAAAAAAAAAATCTAATCTCTCTCTCGGCTTGTTTAAAATTCAAAAATTAATCAAAATCACGGAAACAATATTTGATAATCATTTATCATGTTAAGTTCCACTATTCATAAATCAAGGTAAAATTTAATAAATTCTATCATGTAATTTATACTCAAACAATACTATTCAATTAGTAATTAATTAGAATTATTTGAATGAAAATATATTTTCTTGCTTTTAGGATTCAAAATAAAGTCATTATAGAAAAATCATTTCAGCTTTTTTCTGTCATTTTTGAATGGTGTTTCTGTCCTTGTAATAAATTTTTTTTAAACTAAATTTTTTTAAATAAATAAGAAATAATTAAATTCTTTTTAAAGCATTATTGCCGGTCATTTGATCAGTGGCCGAATCCATCTGAGTCAGCTCAGCCGATTTTTGAGAGAGGGCCTTTCATAAATACTGAATGTCTGGTTGAATTTTTTCCCAAATACCTCTCATCAGTTTAAGTGTCTCTTCAAAAGATGTATCACTAAGTTATTATTTATTTTTTATAAAATATTAAAAGTTTTAATTTAAAAATTAAAATTGCTTTGTTTGGTAAATATTATGTACCTATGTCTTTATTTTATCCTTTACAATTTCCAGAAATTAACAGAATGCTTTTAATGATGTAGTACTGGATGTTACACCATTTACAGAACCATTTTAACCTTGGCATTTTTTCAACCAAATTTCAAATATTGTCTCAAATGATTTAGAGATAAATTTCCTCTAAATAAATAAGTGGAAAGTACCAACAATGGTTAATAAAAATAAAAAAACAAAAAGAAAATTTTTTATTCAAGAAAAAAACTCCGCATTAATCTATTTTGGTGAAAGTTTTGTATTTTTAGTTGGCAAAAAAAAAAGAACGGAATGGTAAATCAAAAATTAGAGCTCTTTTGCCTAAAAAATAAAAACCTCTAAAGAATAAAACAAATTAAATTGACTTTTTTTTACTTATTCACCAAAATCAAGTTTATTTGAAGATATATCACAATTATATAATTTATTAAAAACAATTTTCCAAAAATTCATATTTTATTTAATTTAGGTAAGTTTATATCTGATTTAGTCTTTTGCTTTCCTTCAAAGGTATGCAGTTGTAAGTTTTTGATGGGCAAATAGACCTGGACAGCTGATAAAAAAGAGTTTGTTGAATTAAATCTTGAACCGGTATTGGTATTCGATTTGGAATAAAATTCACCAAGTCTCAACTCATGGTAAATATTGGCATTCAGTTGGTCGACTTCTTTTTTTCTTTTTGTACAATTTTTTCGGTAACTTTTGAGCACATCACGGATCTCAGGTATATTAAATACAGTGAATGGTCCGCTTAGGTCTTTTGATTTGCGCAGACTGACCTCAGGCTGCTGGTATTTTTGGCTGATCAGATAAGACACTGCTGATTTGGTTCGCTTTAGATTTTTCTCTGGCAATACAAAACTGGAGCCCAAAAATAAGCTGGATGAAAACGAGTTCTGTGAGCAATTTGTTGACTTCGAGCGCTTGGGCTTCTCCATTTTTCTACCTAAAATTTGCTTTTAAGAAATTTTTTTAATTTCTTTCTTTTTGTTAGCCTTAGAAAAACAAAAGCTTAATTCAGGTAAAAAAATAAAAGAGAAAAAAAAACACTAATTTTCTTTATATTAAAAGTAAACTTTGAAATGTTTAAAATTTTAATTTCCTATTATTTTACAAAATTAATTATTCTTGGTTTTAATTGACGGTTTTTCGGATACCGGCGCTTGACGCCTAGTAACAACCTAAAGAACAATGTTAATACTTTATTTTGAATCACTCTACTAAAACATTGATTTATATTGAATTTTTATAGAATTTTCACTTTAAATAAGGAAGCTTTGTCAATATTTAATTTTAGTTAGATTAGATTTGATTTTAATAAGTGAATAATAAAAAAAATGTTAAATACCAAAAGTAAATAGTGCTTTTGGAAACAGCCTAATGAAATGGGATTTTCTGCTGATTTTTGAATTAAGATTAGGCAATTATATTTTTCTTCCACTGGAAAGTGAATTGGAATTGAATAAATAATTTTTAAAATTTTTTGAATTTATTTTGAATATAAATAATTAAATAGCTCTAAAGTTTTTGGTTAAGTCTGCAAGATATTGATTCAGCCAAAGCCAAATTTGTGTTAGCTTTTAGGATTTATTTAAGCTTTAAATCGAAAATATGGCTACATCAACTTGGGAAATTTTACTAATATGGAATAAATGACCAAAAAAAATAAATTTCTTATTTCCAAAAGATTTTAAATAGGGAAGCACGTTTTCAGGCTGGTAAAGTAAACCACTACGACTAAATTTTTATTCTAAATTAAACTAATTAAAATTTAATTTTAAAGCTATATAATTTAAAATATTAAGTAATAGAAAAAATAATATTTGTCTTTAATTAATGGACTAGAATTTTTTACAATGGAGCAGATTTCGTTTTAAAAATTTAGTATAACTTTAAACAAATATTTGATCTTTTAATCAAAGAGAAACTCTATATGATAAAAACGATTTAATTTGGCAAAAAAATTTAAAACATGCTCAACGAAAGCCTGCAAAGTTGGTAAATTTAACAATCAAAACTGAAGAGACTTGGTGTGTGATATTCTTTAGAACTCGTAACAATTGAATAAACTACTATTTATCCTGAAATTTAATGAAAAATATAACTTATTGTATTAAGAAATGGAAAATTAAATTTAGATAATTTTTTTATTTTTGATTTTTTCAACCTAGAGAGTTGTTGAATAGGCACTTTTTGGCTTTTTATTCTGACTAATGGTTAATAGCCTAATGAAATTTAAATAGATAGATATGTGAGGAATGCTGGATTGTCAGATCTTGGAAGCCTCTTCAACCTGAACTAACAGCCTAAACAAGAGGGGTTTTAAAGACACAAATTTACTTAATTTTTTAAATTTTTTCTGAAAATAGAATCTTATTCAAAAAGAATGCTTAAAAACATTCAATTCTTTAGAGTAATATCTATAATATTAGGATTTTATTTATAAAATTTAAAACAAAAAGAAAAATCCCACTTAATTTTTATTATTTTTATAAAATAAAACAATATAGCTTAAAAAAATGTTTTTCTTAATTTATTACCCAAGGCATTTTGAATACCAAATGACAATTTTTTCGATTTGGCCGGGATCTAGTTACCTTTTTGCCTATTAATCGAACGAGCTTAATTGAATAATTTATTTAACTCTAAAATATTGAATAAATAGTCTTTTAAAATAACTTAAATTAAATCAAGTAGCTAAAAATTGGAAAATATGTTTAAAAAAACATTTATAATTGAGATAGAAATGACCAAAAATGTGACAGCGTTATTTCTTTTGATCAATTGGTCACGCTTTTCTTTGTCTATAAACTCGTTGGTTTTTGCCAAATAGATGAGAACAATGCCGACCACTACTTGCAATACCAAAGATAAAATTACAAAAAATAAGATTATAATGCTCAAGACATCTAGCTGTTGTTTCTGACCCAAATCAATTATATCTTTTAGCTGAACAAAATTGTTGGCAATCATGGCCAGATTGAAAAATCCAGTAGCATAGGTCTTTTTGGTGGCGTAAGAGTCGAACATGTTTATGAGGGCGTCGATGTCCATGCGCTTTATCTTGATGAATCGCTGCTGTTCGACCCTCTGGATCTGGTAGTCCGACTCATCGGTTTCAGCTGCTGATTTATCATTATGACTATTCATCTTTTTTTCTTTCCTAATCTTTTTCTCTAAGCATTTAAAGATTTGTTTTGTTCTATTATATAAAACTGCGTATAATAAATGACTTTTGAAGTTTGGATGGAACTATCCTTGGTACATTACTATTCAAAAACTAGTAATAAAAAAAATTGTCTGCATTCTAGTTCAAATCTCATTATCTATTAATTAAATAAATAAATAAATTTATTAAATTTTTAAATTAATTTATTAATATATTTTTTGGTCAATTTTCTAAAATTTTATCTAAATAGTAAATATAAAGTTAAACTTTTTTTGTCATTCAGATGTTTAACAAAATATAGTTTTAAAATTGTTAATTTTTATACTCAAATCTTGTGATTTTATACCTATTTTTAATTTAAACTTCAAAAATGGAAGATGAAAATGAACCAAGACCGAAAGCAGAAGACATTTCCAACTTAAGCGAAGAAATTCGCCAAAATATGAGCATATCTAAGGCGAAGATGGACGAAAACCTGCTAGTTACGAACTTTGTCGCCTTTTTTGAACCCCTAATCCACAACCTAGACTCAAACGTCCAGTCACTGAGGTAAAAATTTGCTTTTAAAATCCAAATTTTAAAATGCTTACCAAAGACAAAGTCAAGTAGAACTTCAAGACCAAATAAAAACATTACTGAATCGTAAAAATACAATTTAAATAGACAAAAGTTAAACAATTTTTTAAGAAATTGCCAAAATTTATGATGATGAGAAGAAAAAACTGGACCTCGACGAGCATACCAAACGACTGGTCTTGACCAAGAAAAAATTAAACTCGGTCCAGGCAACAATTTTAGCTGTACAGGTATATTTGAGACATTAATTAGTATATATCTAATTAAAAGTATAATTTTAAAGGAACGTCTAAATCGCATTTATACTGCCATTCATAAAGACCCCAATTTTATATCTATGAAAACGAATGTTGAATAAATTTTCGTAAAAAAATGTTTTTTTTTTAACTTTATTTTTTTTAACTTTTAACCAAGTTAATTAATTTTGGAAGACTAAAATAAATATTTAAATTTTGAATTATTTAGTTATGTCTTTTAAGTCACCAGAATCTCCAAAATCGTCCAAGGTAACCAATGTTGTATTTAATAATTCCACTCGTGATCATAGTCTATCTAAGCTTGACCATACTTATCTCATTTTTTCAAACAAAAAGCCCTAGAATTGACTTTAATGGAAAAAAAGTGTGCTTATTGATAGCCCATCCGGACGATGAGTCCATGTTCTTTGGTCCATTACTTTGCCATTTGTCTAGAATAGATTGTCAAGTGTTTATTTTGTGCATGACCACTGGAAATTACTACCAGCAAGGCTATCGCCGGGTGCAAGAAATGCACTCGGCATGTGGACACATGTTCCAAGTGTATAATTTAAAGATAGTTGACCAAGAAGACAAAATTCCTGATCATGCGACAAAAAAATGGGACGAAGAATTTACAAGAAATGTTATTTCAGAGTATTTAGAAGAAAATTCTGTCCATACAGTGATAACATTTGACCAATTTGGAATAAGTGGCCATCCAAATCACTGCTATTTGAATAAAATAATGAAAAAATATTTTCCAAACGTGGAAACATGGCAACTAGAGACTGTAAATCGGGCTAGAAAATACATACCACTTTTAGACCTTTTCTTCAGCTTAAAAGAAAACTATCTAATAATTGGCTCTGTGCACGACTATTGTAGAATATTTGGCATGATGCTAAAGCACAAGAGCCAGTTGGTCTGGTTTAGATGGCTGTATTTGATCACATCTAGATACATGTTTATAAACTCATTTAAAAAAATTTATTGAATAAAAATTTTAATTAAATTATTAAAAATTTTTTTAAAGACCCCATTGTTTGATGACTACGAGGGCTCGGAATTCGAGTTTTCTACCAAAGAGTCTGGTAGCAAGTCAAGCGGTGATTTGTTCAAAAAGCCAGATACCAGAACGGCTAGTCTTCCATCAAAGTCTTATTTGGGTCAAGAGCAAATGAAAAATGAGTCCCAGATCCGGTCCTTGCATTACAGAAGCATGAATGCATATGCCAGACACGTTAAACTGGTCAATGACTATCTTATCTATTACAGCGGTGGAAAAAAGCTTAGCGAAGTGTTCCAACGCGACACGTCAAGTGATAAGACTGACTTGGATGTGATACGTGAGGAAATGAGATTTATATGGGAAGAGCAAGATGAGCCCAGCACCTGGGAACAAAAATTGGCAAAAAAATATTATGACAAGTTGTTTAAAGAGTACTGTATCTGTGATTTGACATTTTATAGACAAAATAAGATAGCTTTGAGGTGGCGGGTTGAGAAAGAAGTTCTTACTGGCAAGGGACAGTTCATATGTGGTGACAAACGATGTTCTAGCCGAGAAGGTCTCAAGACTTGGGAGGTCAATTTTGGTTATGTGGAACATGGCGAGAAAAAAAATGCTCTTGTTAAGCTGAGACTCTGTCCTGAATGTTCTGCTAAATTAAACTTTCATCATAAGTATAAAATTATGGCTTCTTTAATTGGCATTTTAAATTTTTCCAAGAAAAAAGGAATATATTAAACCGGTTAAGATTGAGAAGCGGAAAAAAAAAGAAAAAATTAAACAAAGTTCCGAGTCAGATAGTGAAGAGGACGGCATTCAAGAGGAAAAGAAAAAGCTTAAAAAGGAGGATATTGTTGCTGAGCCCAAGGAGAAAATTTCAACTGATGGCAATATGATTGTTTTGGAATCCGATGATTCGATGTGGAAATCGAATGCTGCTTCCGAAAAGCATGATGAGGCCAAGGCTAGAGAAGAAGAATTCGAAGAATATTTGGAAGATTTATTTTTTTAATTTTCATTCTTTTTCAAAATTAATAAATTGTGTAAATAAATTTTTTTTTAAATTTTATTTGATTAATCCAAATTAAAATATTAACCGTTCTAAAGACACATCATAAATGTTTTATCATATTTATTTTAGCAAAATTTTTCTGCTAAAATATAATCGATAATAATAATAATAATAATAATAAGGAGATCTATTTCTTTCTCCTGGTAAATTTTTATTTGACTGTCCATGCTTCCTAAAAAATTAATTAATTGAATTACTTAGTTAGAAGAAATTATGTCTGTAAACATATTTCTTGACCAACTTGAAAAGAATTCAGATTATTTCAGAATTCAGCGGTACAATCTATTTCAAAACTAAAATATGATACTTCATCTCTAAATAAACTTAAACTTCATACTGTCACGAATCGACTTTTTGAACTGAGTGAAAGATATGTCGTGAAAGGACTGGTTAATTCTGTTCCTCTAGTGGTCAGACTAGTAAGTGAATACAAAGCAGGTTTTGAATCAAGGTTCATAGTTTTTCCGACTCCATTGTGTTATTGCTACCTAACTATCTCTTCTTCAAATATTTAATCACGGTTATTTTATTTGATTTTATTTATCACTTCTTAATTTTTAATTTATTTAATTTAAATTTTATTTTTTTTTATTCTGAAAGAGCTTTTGCTCGGTACAGATAAACAAATAAATAAATAAAAAAGCTCGAATGGCTTCCAAATGCACATGATGTTCCATTAGGTCAAAAAAGAAATAAGGTTAATCCTGGAAAAACTAAAAAAGCATTCTTTTTTTTAGTATTTTATTTGTAATGATTAGAAATTCAACCATGTGAATCTCAACAGCAACATCATCAACAACAAGCTACTCCTTTGAAAAATTCTTTTCAAGATTATTACGTTTTATCCAATGTTAAAAATAGTGAAAACTTATCCTTTAAAATTAGATGAACCTAATGATTTTATTATTGATCAAAATTATCAAACTTATGCACAAGAATCTGCAAATGGTCCAAAACGTCGTTATTTATAATTATGTCAGAAAAACAAAAAGGACGAAGGGTTTTGACGCATAAAACAAAATAATAAAACATAAAAATTAGACCATTTTTTTTTAAATTTTTATCGCATATTTTCTCTTATTAAAGCATAAAAATCTTTTCCGATTTACGCGAAAGTTCCAAAGCGATTCCGCTATTCAGTCTGAACGAGAGAAACAAATAGGTTTACTGAAAAGAAAATACATTTCATCAAAACTTCTCTATAAGAGCTCTAGTATCTGAAATGACTCAAGTTACTGATATAATCAACCAAGTTGATCTGGTCGTTTTAAATTCAGAAGCTGTTGAACCAACAAGAAGAAGAGGAGACAGCGAAAAAACTAAAATTGATATTTCCATATGAAAGTTTTATATTTTTGTCGATACTAAGCTTAATTTCTTTTTTCTTCTTTTCTAACTTAATATGAATAACGATATTTTCATAATTTTTTTTTGTAATTTTTATTTTTGCTATCAAAAGATTAAAATTTGCTATCATACACATAATTTTACAAGCAGGTGAAAAAAAATTTAGTCTAGTACTTATTTTGAAGTCCTCAATCGGATCAACTCTCTGTCTCCCTTCCTCTAACACTGTCAAGCCTAGTTTTTTGAGTGATAAAAGAGAGGTGGTCATTTTAAAAAGTATTTTACGGATTTAGAAAAACTCAAAAATAGTTCAAAAGTTTGATAGAAATTAAAAATTAAAAAAAATTTATTAAAAAGGTTTTACCAAAATTATAAAATAAATTTAAAAATAAATATTTTTACCAATTGGTAAAAATTTAAAATTATCATAAAATTATCAAATTTTTTTCAAAATAATAAGAATCAAACATGAATATTCGAATAAGAAATAAAAGATAAAAATTATTAAATGCTAGAACAATGCATCCAGCCAGGCTGATTATTTTGGTAAAGGCTTCTTTAATATTTCAACTCTATCTAATTTGCGATTTTGGACAAAAATAATAATCACATGAAACAGGATTTCAACTAATTCAGCAAATGTCAAAAAACTCACGCCCAAAAAAAGTCCCAGCTGGCCGCCTAGATTGCCAAGCATTGAGCTAAAATCCTGTTCTGGCAAATCTTCAATATTCTGAAAACTGCTCGAATCAAAATAAACATTCAATGACACCACACTGTCTTTTACCTGTTGAAATGAAATGTTACCATATGGATATCTGGACCTAAATGTCTTGTTGGACAAAAGATACTTTGCATAAGAATAACTTGGATAACTAGAAGAACTTTTAAAAATATTAAAATAACTAAAATCGCATTCAATGGGACATTCAGTTGAACATGGCCCATAAAAGTTGGTCAAATTTTCAAAATTGTTTATGCATCTAGCTCGTTCAAAAGACGATAAAAAATTTAAAGCTTCACATTTGGGAGTGTTTTCTTGAATGGCCTTGGCAACAGAACAATTCAAAATACACCATTTTTGTTTGTAACTTCCACTGAAATCAAATGCATTTCTGTACGAAACTGAGTCAAACTCGTTTCGGTTTGAAGTATTAACCACACAATTACTGTAAGGGTTTGGTAATTTTTTGATGGTTACTTTATTTAGGATAAAATTGGTTTCGGCTCCGGTTGGAATGAAAAGACCCTCTTCGGCATACAAAGGCGGTGATGTGCGATTATGGACCACAATCAGAGCTCCAAATTTATCCTCCCAGCATGGTTGGTACTCAGGCGCGCCAGTGAACAGTTTTAACTGCAAACCATTGTTTATTCCAGGTCTTTTGGATTTTTCTATTGGTATAGAGTGACCAGTTGAGTTTTTTCCATAGTTAAAACTAAAACAGTTTCCGAAAAAGAAAGCTCTTGATGGAAAAAAGTTGTTTGGATGACATGGCTTGCCGTCATATAGGCAAGAGATTAATAATTTGTCCAAAGTAAAGCCTCTGAGAGCTGGCGATTGAGTGTTTAGCACTTTTGTCATTTGGATGTTACAACTTTTACTGTTGAAGTCATCTCTGTAGAGAAATGATTCATTCAGCAATTTGGTCACATTGTCAAAATTTTCATCTATGGTAAAATCAATTGGATTTATGTTACAAAATGTTACTGCTGGAAATTCTTGGTTGAACGATTGTACAATTTCCATTCTGACAATGACATTAAACTGCAAGTAATTGATAATTATCAGCACAACTGAGGACATACAGTATGCAAAAAATGCCAAAAAAGCAACAATCCAAAAGATTCGCACAGAAATATTTTTGGCTCTCAAAGCGTTTGGTATGCCATGGATAGTGCTTGACTCAGCTATTTCTTTAAGCTTTTGAGTGTAGTTTTTTCTGGACATTTTTGACTAACTTTAAAAGTTCATTTCTTAAATACCAAGAGATGGTCTGATCCTAATTTATGTGAATTTTACCAAAGTTTGCTTTGACTGCAAATCGGCTTTTTTTACTAATAAAATTTGACTGCCAACTCAATATCAATTTCCTGTTCAAAGCTTTTAAAAAGTTATTAAAAAGAAGTGAGTTTACATTTTTCTTATCAATGAGTAAACAAATGCATCAAAAACATAATACTTTAATGAAAAATAATTATTTGCACTATTTGTTTTGTTTTCTGCTGGAATTTACCAAGCAAAATCTCTTGTTTAAGTATAAAGGAAATTAGAACTTGAATTTCCAATTTTATAGAAATGAAATTTGAAAATGCATTAAAATTTAATTGTTTCTTTAATTAGATGATCGAATAATTAGTCTCAGATTAAGCAAATAGAAACATATTTATTTGATGCTAAACCTGTAATGAAAATGTTGATGCTGATAATTCAGTAATGGAAACGTGACCAACCAGCATATTAACATTTAACTCTTAAATATGAGTGAAAGCTGAGGGTGTACTCAAAGTAACAAGATATTGAATTGGTTCAAGGGATTTAAATATGGTGATGCCAATTTTCCAAGGAAGACTAATTTGGTCAAAATCTATTTGGAAATTTTTAATAAATGGTTGGATCCAAATCTACTCGTTTATCTACTAGTTAAAATAAATTTTTAATCAAGTGATTAGATGTATTGAAACACATTCAATTCAGACTTGTTTACAAGTCGCTGGTCTTAAGTCAAGACACCAATGACCGCCTTTAAAACATGGTAATTATTTTTTAAATAATCATCTGGCAAAAAAATGGAATTTGTAAATCAGTACCCAAAAGTATAGATTTATCCCTATTTTATTTAGATATTTGGTTTATTTTTCCAAGAAGTCATTTTAAGATAAAAACCTAATTGACAGAAATTCATCTTGATTAACTCTTTTTATTCGCATTTTTTGAATTCGAAATCATTTCAAATCATTTTGAAAAATCTTGATAATTTTGAAATATACTTAAGAGTAATTGAGGAGAAAATCAAATTTTTTTTGTTTGAACCTTTAATAAATAAATCAAATTCAATTTTCGAATTTATATATTTATATATCAAAAATATGTTGAATCCTTGCCTAAATGATCTTGTTAGTAATATTGTTTTAAAGAAGGCAGCAGTTGGTCTTGTGAGCCCAATCACATTATTGTTTAGATTATCTCTCTCACAAGGAAAATTACCTTTAATTTGGAAAATGGCAAATGTGACACCCCTTTTTAAAAAAGGAAATAAGCTTAAGTCAAGCAATTATCGGCCGGTCTCACTTACAAGTGGTATTTGCAAGATTCTCGAGAGTCTGGTCAAAAATCACATGTTAGCCTTTCTTTTAAACCTAAATCTTTTATCTGACGCACAACATGGATTCATGCCAAAAAGATCATGTTCAACAAATTTACTTGAATCAATAGATTTTATCACATCAGCTCTCAACAAAGGATTATCTGTCGATATAATTTACACAGATTTTTCGAAAGCGTTTGAGTATCGCATAGATTATTATTATATAAGCTTAAAAGATATGGTTTTATCGATATGATTTATTTTTGGATTAGTGATTTTCTCAGCGAGAGGAAACAAAGGGTAATTTTGGGTTCATCCATGTCAAGTTGGTTAGAGTACCTCAAGGTTCAGTATTAGGACCTCTATTATTTCTGATATTTATAAACGATCTTTCGACTCGTTTAGTTAATAAATGTGAAAAATATGCCGATGATACTAAAGTTTTGTCTGTAATTAAAAGCTCCCAGGACAATCTCGTACTTCAAAAAGATATAGACTCAATTTCAAGCTGGTCACTTACTTGGGCTTTGGATTTGAATATTGAAAAATGTAATGTAATGCATGTTGGCTCAAAAAATCCTGTGTTGACCCAATAGGGTCGCAGTATTATTTACTACTACTACTAAATAAAATGGACTTTAGTCAAAATTTGAATTTCCTAATTTAGTCTGTTGTAAACTATGTGCAAAAAATTCTGGTTTTGTGAATGGTATTGTGAATTTCGAAAAAAAATTTATTTATCCATGGTGAGACCCCACCTAGACTACGTAGTGCAGGTTTGGAATCCAAGTATGAAAATGGACATGAATGCATTGCAAAAGGTTCAAGAGTGGGCAGCAAAAATACCTTTGTCTGTAAGAAACATGCCGTATGAAATGAGGCTGGCAAAATTAGGACTGACAAAGCTGAGTGAAAGAAGAGTGAGAGGGGACTTGATTGAAATGTACAAATTAGTGAATGGAATAGAAAGGGTAAGCTTGGTTAAGAATCTAATGAATAAATCAGAAAACAAGTGACCAGCCGAGGGATTAAGAGGAAATAGCATCAGAGTCCAGAGAGAAAGTTTCCCAGCTCAAATTAGAAATGATTTTGCGGCTGCAGTAAGTGCCATACATGTATTTTTCTCAAACAGATAAGTTCCGCATTGGAATAAGTAGCCAGAAAATTTGGTCAAATCCAAGTCAACCGCTAACTTTAAAATGGATTTAGATAAGTTCAATGGAATCGGCTGCTACAGCTCTACACGGCCAATTGGCGGTGATAGGCTCAGACAATCTATATGTTTGGTGTCGCAGCAAGAACTACTACTACTAAATAAAGTGAACTATTGTCAAAAGAATGGTACCACATGAGCATGTAAATCTTGCCCCCTCATTACATTTTAAGCATAATAGATTTCTTCATAATTTTTTTTTATTTATAAAAAAAAACTATTAAATTTTCAAACCATGCTTTAGATTTTGCTTAACTTTGATATTCACATATTTCGTCTGATATAAAAACATATACATATAAAAACATGTATAGCAGTATTAGTAGTAGTACTATTTTTCTGTGACAAGTTTAAACCCTTGAGGAACAACGTAATAGTCCGATAAATATGACATGTCACTAACAAATTTAGTGACATGTAATATTTGAGTGAACACTGATTTTTAAAATTGAAATATTCGCTTTTAGTGACATGCAACAAAAAGCAAATATGCATAAATTTATTTATTTATGAAAATATTGCTCTGGTTTAGTGACATGTTTTTAACTCATGTAACATGACACATTATTTATAATAAATAATTTAAGATATAATTTTTTTTACGAAAAATATATTTTATTTGAATTGAATTGAATTTTTTAATGTATTATAGTTTTAAAAACAAGTAAAAATGTACAAAAATTCATAATATATTGGAATCTTATTAAGTCTTAAAAAACAAGAACGGATGAAGTTAACAAATCTTAGAACGAGTAAAAAAAAGTTGGACCACATTTAAGTTGAATTTTAAAAGTTAAACTAACTACAATTTTTACAATAGAATGAGTCATTAGGCTTTAAGCCTCTTGGCCAGCACTCACCACAGACCCAATTATTACAATTTTCACACGAAAGCCGAAAGAGTTTATTTTTAAAAAAAAAAAAAGTTGATTTTTAAATTAACATGAAACTCGAATTCGAGTATTTTAACTTAGTGCTTGCATATTACAATATTTAATATCTTATCTTGACCTATTCTTTGAAAACATATTTGAAACTAACTAAAAGCCATTTCTTTTTCATTAGCTTTTTTTGAAATCACTATTGAAATGACCATTGAATATCAGCATAAGACGTATCTGCACCGAAAGCATTGTCCTAAATGTCTTAAAAGGCTAGATACATTCAAAAAAAGGCAAGTTGTGTCACTTTACAAGCATTTATGACTTATGTAGACTGAGGCCGTCGCATAAAAATGGTGTTCATATGATCTCAACATATAGCTCTGAATATGAATATATAATATATAAACTTAGAGAACTTCAATTCTATAAGAGTATTGAAAGCTGCTGTAATTGTGCGTTTGAAGAAGAATATCTTATCTCTGATTTATTCATTTCAAAGCGTTTTAGCTCGCAAATAACTTTAAATTGTTTTGATGATCGAATATGTAGGAAATGTTTTTCAACGAAGAAGCGTATGATTCAATTTGTAAATGATCCTGCATTTATTTTTGTACAATCAGAGCCTGACTCAGATATTATTGAAATTACTGATTTACCATTAAAACTGATAATAAGTGAATATAATTTCAATTTATTATGTGTCACGTTTAAAAGTGGTAATCATTTCAGAGGAATTTTTTTCCTCAACTTAAAATAAAATTAAATTGTATCAAAAATTGACAACATTAAAATTTTTCTTTTCTTTTTTGACCAACTTTAAATATTTAAATGTATCAGAAATAAATTTAGCAATGTTTAATTTTATATCTTGTTAAAATACCAAAAAAATAAACATAATTTAAGTAAAAATGAAAAGATTTAAGTGATTTCCGTCTATGAACTTTCTAGTTTCATTACCAAAGGAGTTAACCAAAAAAAATTTTTCTAATATTTAGACGCCGTAATAATCTATCGTTTTTTTATCTCAATTTCTGTTAACTTTTATGGTAATATTCAGGGGCATGAAGCCTAAACTTATGTGGTAATAGTCTTTGAATTTCATAATTTAGTCTGTTGTAAACTCTGTGCAAAAAATTCTGGTTTTGTGAATGATATTGCGAATTTCAAAAACAAACAGAATAAAAATCTCTCCTACTTTGATAAATCAAAATTTACAGGAATAAAATATATTTAAGAAAATACTGTAACATAGTGCATCTTTTTTACCAAGAATAAAAACTTTATTTTCTTATTTTTTATGTAAACAAAATCAATAATCAATATAAGTCTTAACTAGCCTCTCTGTGTCGGACCAAAGGTCATCCTTTTCTCTTATGTCTTTTTTTTGAAAATGGATTAATATTTAATTTCTAACTTTATCAAAAAGATTATGTAATATTGATTGATTTTTAGTTTTTAAGTTTCTCAGATTTTTACAATGATAAAATAAGAGAATTACAATATTTACACTGAATACTAATAATGCAAAATAGAATATACATCTGACTCTTAAGTAGTAGTAGTAGTTCTTGCTGCGACACCTAACATATAGAGTGTCTGAGCCCATCACTGCCATTTGGCCGTGTGGAACTGTAGCAGCCGATTCAATTGAATTTATCTAAAGACTTTTTGAAACATGCAGTTGATTTAGATTTTACCACGTCTTCTGACAACTTATTCCAATGCGGGACTATCCTATTTGAGAAAAAGGTATGTCTGGCACTTACTGCAGCCGCAAAATCATTTCTAATTTGAGCTGGGAAACTTTCTCTCTGAACTCTGATACTATTCCCTCTTAACGCCGCAGCAGGACCATTGTATTCTGATCTATTTCTGATCCAATCTCTGACCAGGTCCACTTTTTCTAAACCATTGACTAATTTATACATCTCAATCAAGTCTCCTCTCACTCTTCTTTCACTAAGCCTTGTCAAACCCAGTTTAACCAACCTCATTTCATACGACATATTTTTTAGATGCATAGGTATTTTTGTCGCCCTCTCTTGTACCCTCTCTAATTCATTCACATCCTTTTTCATACTTGGATTCCAAACCTGTACTGCGTAGTCTAGGTGGGGTCTCACCATTGATGTATACAATCTTAACCACAACCTTTCATCTCTACTTGTAAATGTTCGCTTTAGCATTCCAAGTATCCTATTCGCTTTAGCACAAGCATTTTTTACTTGGCGGGTCCACTTTAAATCTGATGTGACCATCACTCCTAGATCCCTCTCACACTCTGTGGCCATTAATATAACATTTGAATCGTTTTCACCACATCTTGCCGAATATTTATGTCTTGCATTTAGTCTACCAAAATGCATCACTTTACACTTATCAGCACACAGTCCCATACGCCACACATCTATCCATAGACACACTGAATCAAGATCTTTCTGTAACGTCGCTCTATCAAAAACTTTATTTACTATTCCAAGTATTTTCGAGTCATCTGCATACAATTTCATTTTATTTGAAACGCAAGTTATGGGCTTCTTAAAAATTGCGAAGCAAGAGATGATCTGTGATTAAAAAGATTTCTAATTTTCTATTTGATATGCATTAAATTATATAGATTAATTAATTAAAAAAGTTAATTTTATCTGCTGAAGCATTAATAGTATGATGATGAAGATGATCAGTTTCTTTAAACCCAACACAGGAAAAATTTGCTTTACAATTTAAAATGTGTTTAAAATTTTAAAATAATTGATTGCGCCACCTTCATACCTCCCGTAATATTTACCTTATTAATTTGAACGATTTTATTTGAAAATTTAAAAATAGAAACTAAAGCTGAAAAAAAAATTATTTAAAAAATGCAATAAAATCATTTTTTGGTTTAAATTCAATATGATTTTGATCATTGGGAATTAATGAAGAATATTTATATTTTAAAAAAAAAAACATTGAAATGTTTAAATTAAATTTTTTGAATTATTTTTCTAAATCTGTTAAAATTAAATTGATATTATTAAAAATTGAATGCTTAAATGTTGTAAACTTCAACATTGATTTCTTGATCACAAAGCAATTTATAAGTCTAGGGAGAAAAATCCAAATGTTTTTTCATCATTTACTGATTTTGAAGTCGTTTATATCAGATTCTCACTTTTCTTTAAATTTTATTTTAAATTTCTTGAGTCAATTTTCTTTAAATTCTGCCTAAGATTTTCAGGAGAATTATGAAAGTATAGTGTTTTATAAGCAAAAGATAGCATTCTATCAACCATTCTATGTTGGAATGCATACAAGCCATACTTTTCTAAGAAGTTATTAAAATCATTAAAGTTATTTAAATCATTAAAGTTATTTAAATCAAAGGACGGTTTACACGTATTTCACATCAAGATATTGACCTTATTTACACGTACTAATAAAAAAGAGTTCTTGTGTGTTAAAAATATGATTTTATCTTTTTGCAAAATTGTCTCATTCCAGAGATATACGCACTCAAAGTAGGGATACTTAAAAAATACCTTTTTTCGTATAAAAGTATAAAAACTAACTAAAACTTTGAATTAAAATATCTCACTCATAACAGAAATTTTATTAAATTTTTATAATGCAATATAAACAAGACTTTATGCTCTTTCATAATTGTATTCGATGTATTTTATCGAGTGTTTAGTTCTTGAGATTTTCTTGCTCAAAAAAAAGGTATTTTTTTAGTATCCCTACTTTGAGTGCGTATATCTCTGTAATGAGACAATTTTGAAAAAAAATAAAATCATATTTTTAACACACAAGAACTCTTTTTTATTAGCACGTGTAAATAAGGTCAATATCTTGATGTGAAAATACGTGCAAACCGTCCTTTGAACTTAAACAATTTAAACAATCGCATATAAATTACATCCATCTGAGGTTTAGGACTTGTCGTTCAATTGAATCAGAAAATGCCTCTAATGAGCTTACAAAGCGTTAATCAGCGTAGTGACGAATCTCATCGTAATTAACCACTTGAATCCTTCGACATTAAAATGACTTGCATATTCCATTCAAAAGATTTGCATTTTAAGGCACAACACTTGCATTTGTAATCAATTTTATCTTTTATAAACTGTAATTGTGTTTTCGATTATAATAGTTTCATTTGCTGGTAACTTAATACATCATGTCAATTACATCAGTGATTGCTATCTCAGCAACATTCATCACACCGGTGATTCATATTATTCAAAACCTAACGCTAAAGCTCAGGATACCGTTCAAAACTTTGATGTTCAGGGCATATCTCTTGGTCAAGTATGAAAGAGTCGCATATTTTATCCTCCTTTTTTAAAAATATAAGGAGATGAACATGTACAAGTCCCCGTTTTTGGAAATCAACCACACTGACTTATGCGTTGACAGCACCGAGTATCTTAGGATCGATTAAGTCTCTTATCAAACTCCTGGTACTTGGAAAAAAAAACTCGACGCATATGTCAGGCCTGCTTGTGTTTTGTAAACGATTTAATACGCGCTGCATCTCTGGACGACGAATAATCTAGTCGGCTTCTCTCCAATTTGACAAAAGAATCGAAATTTGTTGTTGAGAAAGCTAAGAAGTCTTATATATGGAATTTGCACAGTTGTCTCAGTAACTTAATCGAAATGCATAATATTTCCCTATGGATACTTATCCTATCGGCTTTGATCGATACGCCACTCAATATATTTGAATCGGTTGTGTAATCTAAAGGCTCCATAATGCAAAAAAATGCTGAAAATGGGTCTACGAATGGATTGTTAAAATTGATCTCTTCCAAATCTTGATTAAGTTTTTTAAAAATGTGACTCCAAAAACCTTTGGTATCTCCCGAAATTATTTCAGCGATTTGACCTCCGCCAGTTCTTGGATTAAATCGGCTTGGTATATATTAAGCGAACTCAGCTGCCTGATCAACCCGATATAAGCGCATTTTGAGAT
The DNA here is from genome assembly GCA_016802295.1 of Brachionus rotundiformis. Taxonomy (NCBI): domain Eukaryota; kingdom Metazoa; phylum Rotifera; class Eurotatoria; order Ploima; family Brachionidae; genus Brachionus; species Brachionus rotundiformis. The sequence goes on from JAESIW010000020.1 coordinate 525,895, forward strand.
TTTGAACATAACCATTTATTGTTGCGGCTTGTACTTCTAATTGCCGGTTTTAATTAGTGTACTGCTGCACAAATGGATTATTTATTTATTTATTTATTTTTTAATTGACGCCTCGTAGGCGATGCTTAAAATACAAAGGAAATAAAGAAAAAAAAGAAAAAAACATAACCAGTTATATAAGTCAAGTTAAATAAGTTTGTGTTCTAAATTTTGAAATTATATTTCTAGTTTTCTTACATAATTTAGATAATTATTTATAATTTAAAAACAAAAATACAAGAGAAAAATAAAATATAAAAGAACTAATAATGTTTTTTCTTTAAATCGAGCTCAGTTAATAAGATAAAGTAAGTTCGGCTAACATTTTTTTGTATTCAGGGATTTCAATGTAATCAAGACATACTCTTTTTGAGTTACTAATGGTTGTATTGTTTTTTTCCATTAAGGTATCTTTGATTTCTTTTTTGCCATCATTAAATAGTCCTTTTCTTCACACTCTATGTTCTCAAAAATCTCTTATTCTCTTCTCCTGATTTTTTGCTTAGTTGTTGGGTTTCATTTAATTCGACTCCATCTATAATTTTTTGGTCAATTTGTTATTTAATGCTCTTTTAAAGAAACCAAGTTTTCTTTTTTTTAGATTTAATTCAATTTTTTTAAGTCCGATTGCTTAGAGTAATGATGTTGTTCGTGATTTATTGTTTAAATTTAACAACTTTTTTATAATTGTACCTTCTGTTGTTAGTATTTTTCTAGTTTAATTTTTATTTAAAACATAATTTTCGAGGTCATAAGTCAAGACTGGTCTAACAAAAGTTTTATACAGGTGAGTTTTTATTTTTAGTTTTTCATTGTCACATTCTAGTTTTTTGATTGATATTGACGCTTTAAAAGCCGATATAGTTCTTGATTCTTCTTTATCGTTATTATTATTTTTTCTATTAAGATAAATTCCAAGATATTTTATTTTTTCAATTTTTTTTATTTATTCGCCGTACTTTTTGGTGCATTTTTTTTATTTTATTTTTTTCCAAAAATTATAAATTGTGTCTTATCCGGATAAAATTTTATTTAATTTTTTTTAACATATCTTTCGCATATATTGATGGCTTTCTGTAATTCTTCTGGGCTTGTTGTTAGTAGTAGAATATCATCAGCATACATTACTACGCCAGTATAGACACCAAAGGAATGGGCTCCGATGCTTTTTAATTCTAATCAAAATGGATCAGAAAAATTAATTTTCAATGTATATTATATAAAATAAAATTAATATTTTACTTCCAGTCGGAAAAATGCTTGGCAATTTTTGTTAAAATTTTTTTAAGTTTTTTACGTTTAAAAACTTTATATCTGTTAAATTCGGTAAAAACTTGAATATTTTTAGATTTTTTCGAATATCAAAGAAATTATTTTCTGAATTGCATTGAAAAAAACTATTTTTATCAATTAATTGAATATATGGACGCACTTTTAGTAATTTCAAAAAAATTAATAAAAAAATTTCGCAAATGAAAATTTTCTGAAAGAATGCACAAAAAAATAAAAAAATTATGCCTTTATAAGATATATATTAAAGATTAAATTAATGAAAGGAAACAGATAGTACAAAATTGTATTGCTTTAGAATTTCATTCCTTTTAAAGACTGGGTATTGTCTAAAAACTAGTTTCTATTTGTATCTCTCATTTAGACGAATTGACTGATACCGAATTTGTTTTTTTTGGAAACTTTTTGATGAAATAACGCTATTGAAAGTAATTGTTATTTGAAAAGAAACCTTTGATAACTCAAGGAGAGAGCCATTTAAGTCCCCTTTTAGCATAAAGAATAAATTTAGAAAGAACTCATTGAGAGGAAACGATCAAAATGATACCCAAATTGTCATGATTGAAAACATTTTTTTTCAAAATGCTTATTTTGGAACTTTTTTGATCATTTATTTTTCAAATGACTTATTAAGCTTCTTATTCGTAGGATTTAACGTCAGAGAGAACTCAAGTATTATATAAATGGGTTACATTTGGTTACTGTTGTTAAGATTATCTATTAAAAATTGATTAAAAAATAAATTTTTTTGTAGTAAGATTATCTTAAATTTTTGAATAAAAAATTTAACGAAAAATTAGCAAATAAGATAATTTTTTTTAAATTACTAAATTTAGGTGATGCAAGGTAAAAAAATACAAAGAACTATTAATTTTTAATACATAATTTTACATAACTTCACTTCCATGGAAAAAAATTTAAATATTTTCTTGATTCGAGTCGATTCCTGGGCTTCTATTTTGGATTTTGTATTAAAATTAGCAAACATCTTAATTTGAATTCATTATTTGTATTGGCTCGAGCTGATTCTTTGTCTTCAATATTCACTTCTCTATTGACATGAGCTCGAGCCGTTTCTCAACATCTTAATTTAAAGTCATTATTTGTATTGGCTCGAGCTGATTCTTTGCCTTCAATATTCACTTCTCTATTTACATGAGCTCGATCCTAAAAATCGCACGCAATTTTTAGTCTGCCCGCATAGTAATTCGTGTAACAATTAATTAACAATCAATTATTATTTAACAAATTAGAATGTGTACAATTAATTATAATGTGGACAATTAATTAACAAATTAGAATTTAATTTTTACTATTATTTAAAGTTATAAATTTTACAATGATAATTTTTTATTATTTGAACGTCAACTTACATTTTGTGTCCGAAACAACTAAATCTTATTTTATTTTCACAGCTAATAAGCAATTTTTCATTAGTGAATTAAAATAGATAACCAAAGTGTTCTTTAAATATGTATCAATTTGTTGATCTGATTGATAGGAATCGATTGATAATCATTTTGTCAAGATTTTCAACAATTTGGGTTACTTAGAACACTTTTAATTCGCAATTACTCAAGATGCAGACTTTATCAGCTTTACTTTAAATTTCATTCAAGTCCGAATATTCTACCAAGAATATATTTTAAATACATCTCATTGATAGGAATCGATTGATACCAATTTTATCATATTTAAGATCCGATTAGACTGAGCTAGAACGATTAAAACTAACATTTTCTATAAATTCAAACTTTGGCAGCTCGCAATAACAGTCATTCATCTCCGAATATATAACCAAGCATATTTTTAAAAAGATCTCATTGAATGAAATCGTTTGATACCAAATTTAAGTAAATTCCTTGCGTTCAGACAGATTTGCCAAAGAAGCCGTTCCTCAAAAATACCAATTTTGGAACCTCATAGTTTGTACCAATCTTGTCCGATTTTTCTACCAAGCATAGATTCAGATAGATCTCGTCAAAATCTACAAAATGATACCCATATCGCCATAATTTTGAAACATTATTTTTTCAAAGTGGTATTTTTGGAACAATTTTTTACCAAATGCCTTCGACGTATAATCAAAAAAAACAGCACCACGTTTAGTTTGGCATCGAGAGCTATCTAAAAACATATAATATGTTGTGAAAAAAAGTCATTTGAAATTTGACCAAATTTGGTAAAAAACCCACCATTTTGAACCAATGTGCGGCCAAGAGATTAAGCGCAATGAGTTTGCCCGATTTTGCCTGACCAATGCGAGCCTATGTGGAACAAAATGCGACATAGTTTAGGTAGATGCGATGCGCGGTCTAATAGATCCTGACATTCTACGTTATTCATTCCCTTTTTCACCCTTGTCAATTTAATATAATCTAAAAAATTATTTTGATAATAAAAATGAAGCTTTACTTTTTGTATCTACATCAGAAGAATCATTTAGGTTTGAAAGATGGAACAAAGTATGTTGCAGAATTTTTTAAATATAAATTAAATAAATATAACTTTTTAATTTTTTTTCAATATTTTGTCAGTTTAATTTTTTTTTAATTAGTAAAAAATTACAAACTGATCAGTATTTTAAACAAGTTTGCCCGGATCGGTTAGGATCTGATGGTTCGCGGTTTACGGATGGTCCTCTTGACCTTTTCAAGCTTATCTTCAGCTTGTATTATACGAGTTTCGGCGTTTCGTCTTCTCTTCTGCTCCTCTGTATATCGACGACGGCAATAAGGCGCTCTTGGGATCCAATGGTGTGGTTTGTCCTCTCGAGGAACTTTGCTTTTTCTGCATGGTACCAGATCGGCTTACCATCATTGTCCACTATCGTCTTCTTGGACCACTGTGCAGCTCCTGACTCGATGTCGTTCACCGTAGCAAGGAGTCTCCGACCTTCGAAAGTTAGTGAATTTATAAATTCGACTGCTTCACCGTAACGGTCAGTTCTTTCCATACGACAGAACGCGATGTACGTTGTTTCATTGTGCTGCTTTCACATTTCTGGGACTTTTACGGTGATATTACGAATATAAATATCGTATATCGTTGGAGGCCATTATTTTAATATTTGTGTTTTTTATTCTTTTAAATTTTATAATTTTTAAAATAATTATTTAGATTTAAATCTTTAATTTCAAACGTTGTTATTATTAACAACAATTTTGTCTGATAATTACAAGACTTTAGTAAGGATCTTTTGGAAATATCATCCTCAATATGAGATTATTCTGGACAGCCTCTCCTCATTTTTTTTAATAAATTAACATAATAGTTGGTCAGGTAGCTTTGATTGACGAGTCGATCTTCTTTAGTTTGATTTTAGGCAACGGTTTTTCTTTTTTTTGATTTTTCTAAGCCTAAACCCGACATCTGAGCCATTTTCACTTCAAGACACATTTCTTTATATACACATACAAACAGGACAACAATTGTACGCTTGTTGATGGTATTCTATATCGTCAAAGTGAAGAATAAGTAATGGTTTGACATAATTTGTCTCAACCCGAACATCTCTACCACGACCAGTTTTTTTAGTTAAATCATATCCAATCCATTTATTAAATTATTAATTGTTAATAAAATTATTTAAAAAAGTAAAACACAGAATTATTTAAATTAAATTTTTTAAATTATTATACAAAATCTGAGAAAATCAAATTATCCTTAAAAAATGTTCAATTAATTTTGTAAAGATTTTTCAATTATTAATTTTTTTCCCCTTTATTCTCGGCAAATTTTGCCCATTAAAGATCTCTAAAATGATAATAATTCAAATTTAATTGTATAAATTGGTTTATAAAATATATCAAATGGCAAAAATTCAATACAAATAGCGTATTGTTCGTAATAAAATATGTATTAGAAAATTCGTAAATAAGTTTTTTCGAAATTTGATTAAATTTAACCAATTTATCGGCATCGCCTGGTATTCATACTTTGTCCTTTCTGCAATTGTCCACAAAAATGACAATAACTTGAAAAAGCATTTCAACTAATTCAGCAAGTGTCAAAAAACTCACGCCCAAAAAAAGTCCCAGCTGGCCGCCTAGATTGCCAAGCATTGAGCTAAAATCTTGTTCTGGCAATTCATCAATTCTTTGAATATTGCTCGAATCAAAATAGACATTCAATGACACCACACTGTCTTTCACCTGTTGAAATGATATGTTGCCATATGGAAATCTGGACCTAAATGTCTTGTTGGACAAAAGATATTTTGCATAAGAATAACTTGGATAACTAGAAGAACTTTTAAAAATATTAAAATAACTAAAATCGCATTCAATTGGACATTCAGTTGAACATGGCCCATAAAAGATGGTCAAATTTTCTTTTTCGCATCTTAATCTTTTATAAGATGATGTAAAGTTTAAAGCTTCACATTTGGGAGTGTTTTTTTGAATGGCCTTGGTAATAGAACAATTCAAAATACATATTTTTTGTTTGTAACTTCCACTGATATCAAATGCGTTTCTGTACGAAACTGAGTCAAACTCGTTTCGGTTTGAAGTATTAACCACACAATTACTGTAGGGACTTGGCAATTTATTGATGGTTACTTTATTCAGGATAAAATTGGTTTCAGCTCCGGTTGGAATGTAAAGACCCTCTTCGAAATATAAAGGTGGTGATGTGCGATTATGGACCACAATCAGAGCGCCGTATCCTTTTACCCAACACGGCTGGTACTCAGGCGCGCCAGTGAACAGTTCTAACTGCAAACCATTGTTTATTCCAGGTTTTTTGTATTTTTCTATTGGTATTGGGTGACCAGTTGAGTTTTTTCCATAGTTGAAACTGAAGCAGTTTCCGAAATAGGACGTTCTTAGTGGAAAAAAGTTGTTTGGATCACATGGCTTGCCGTCATATTGGCAAGAGATTAATAATTTGTCCAAAGTAAAGCCTCTGAGAGCTGGCGATTGAGTGCTAAGCACTTTGGTCATTTGAATGTTACAACTTTTACTGTTGAAGTCATCTGTGTAGAGAAATGATTCATTCAGCAATTTGGTCACATTGTTCAAATTTTCATCTATGGTAAAATCATTTGGATTAATGTTACAAAATGTTACAGCTGGAAATTCATGGTCGAATGATTGCACTATTTCCATTTTGACAATGACATTAAACTGCAAGTAATTGATGATTATCAGCACAACTGAGGACACACAGTATGCAAAAAATGCCAAAAAAGCAACAATCCAAAAGATTCGCACAGAAATATTTTTGGCTCTCAAAGCGTTTGGTATGCCATGGATAGTGCTTGACTCAGCTATTTCTTTAAGCTTTTGAGCGTACTTTTTTCTAGACATTTTTGACTAACTTTAAAAGTTCATTTCTTAAATACCAAGAGATGGTCTGATCCTAATTTATGCGAATTTTACCAAAATTTGCTAAGCTTTCATATCGGCTTTTTTTAATAAAATTTAACTATGAATTTCCTGTTCAAAGCTTTTTAAAATTTTTTAAAATTTATGTAATTTTCCTATCAATAAGTAAACTAGTCTTTCTATTAAATTACTAAAATGAAGAAAAAACTAATTGTTTTGAATTGTTTGTCTTGATTTGTTCAAGGGATTTACTAAGCAAAGTCTATTGTTTTTTTATAAAAGAGATCAGAATTTTAATTTCCTTTATGGAAAAAAGCTGTAATATTAAATGGGGAAATGCATTAAAATTTGATTATTTTTAAATTAAAAGATACACTTTTATGGATTTGAGATAAATAAACATATCATAATAAGAACTTATGTTAAAATCATTCTATATTAAGCAAATAGAAACATATTTATTTGATTCTAAAACTTTTATAAAAAAATTGGTACTGGAAATTTGGTATTTGAAAATTTACCAAACACTCCATAAGCAAAAACCTCTTTAGAATGTTGAAAACCGAGGATGAATTCAAAATTTAAAGAGACAAAATTGCTTCATCAGACTACTGAGTAGAGTTGACAATCAATAGATTTATTAAATCGATTAAGTAATTTAATAAAATAAAATTACAATTCGAAAGAAAAATTCTGAATCAAATATACCAAATTATCTGATATTTTACTAGCTCTTACTTGACCTATTTTCAATGAAAATAGTAAGATCCAGTATATGCAAAAAATTAAAATAACAGCAAATCTTTTACAATGTAAATTAAAAAAAAAATTTTGGTCCTAAGATAAAGATTTTTTTCTATGTTGGTGTAAGAAAAGACCAATAAGCTTTTCCATATTTCAATGTCTTCTTCTTCTATCTTCTACTCCCAGGGGAGCATAAGGCGTCCACACGTTCCCTCCATTCTACCCTATCCTTAGCGACAATTTCTGCTTGTCCCCACGTGAGTTTCATCACTCTCAGATCTCTTTCAACTGTTCTCCTCCAGGTCAACTTTGGTCTTCCAGCATTTCTCTTTCCTTGAGGTGTCCAAATTAGTGCAACTCTAGGAATTCTGTCTGCTGACATTCTAAGAACATGACCAAGCCACTTAAGTCGTCTTCTGCGTATTATGTTTCGCATTGGCTCGGACCTTGATCTGTTGTACAGCTCCTCATTTGTAATAACTTTCGGATAGAAGATTCTTAAAATTTTTCTTAAGCAATTGTTATGGCTTACTGTTTTAACAAAATAGTTAAATTTTAACTTAATTTTATGCATCATTAAAAAAAAAACAAAAAAGCATTAAATTGGTGCCATTAATGAATCCTTGATAACATAACGAATAACACTTAAGTAATAAAAAATAGCGAAAAATTATATTCCATGATAAATACAGGAGTTTTATTTTCAATGAAATAAAAAGATGAACGATCTTGTAAAAGGACGGTTTTTGAACGGTATAAATGCCGTTCAAAAAATTTTTCTAAATTTTTTTTTAAATTCAGAAATAAAAAAAATTGAAAACCAAAATTTCGATACATTGAACATTAAATTTTCTTTTGCTTGCCATTTTTCAATAATTTTTTTATCTAAATTTTTAAAATTTTCATTTTGAACTGTTTTTCGAAAACAAAGAAAGAATCATTGAAAGTTACTGATCAAATGATCAAGAGAGGAATTGAATTAAACAATGTTCAAGAAAATTTCCGAAAAGTCTACGATGAAGCATTCATTCCAACCATACTTTCACAATTGAAAAAAGTTGAGTGTTGAGTTTGAGTGTGATTGTCACACTCAGACTTGACACTCGAACTCAACACTCAGAAAAATTAAGTGTTACACTCGATTCCAAAACTCGAAAATTCACCATAATCAAGTATAATATTAAGAATTAATAATTTTCAAAATTTTATTTTATTAAATAGATATTTATAAAATAAAGTTTAGTTTTTAAATAATTGCTTAGGTCATAAAATCTATGTATGTGTAAAGTTATAGGTCTTATTCAAAATCCAATAAATCAGCATTGACTCTAATTATTGTTTTATGAATAAAATTTTTAGCCTTTATATGCTGACTTCTTTTGCTACTTACCACTCCACAAATACTAAAAAACCTTTCTATAAATGCACTCGATACTGAGATAGAAAATATTTTTCTGGCTACTTCACTCAAAATTGGTAATCTATGTGAATTAGTGCTCCAAAATGTTGCTGTTGATTTAGATAATTCACTTTGATTGTTAATTAAATCGAAAAACAAATCTTTTTCTCGAGTTATCTTCTCTTTTATTGATAATCTACTTCGATCAATTTGTGTCTCGTATGGCCTATAATTCACAAAAGTCTTAAAAACTTGACTATCGTTTCTTGTATAAGGCCTACTCTGTGTTTCAGTTGATCTATTTGAATTTTGAGACCGACGCGCTTCAGTATATTCATTATCATATAAGAACAAAATGGTTTCTGTAAACGAATCTATTGCCTTTTGTTTAAACTCAAAACTAAACTCTTGATCAAGCCATAATTCTAATTTTGAAACATTTAAAATTGCAGCTAGCAAATAAATTTTCGATTCAAGCTCAAATTTGAACCGCTCTTTGAATGTACTTAAAATTTTTTCAATAAAACTTTTCAAATTTCCTCGTTCTTGATCAGGCCTTAACGAAGAATAAATTATCACAATCAAAGTAGGCAAAAGATCACCAATATGCCAATCAGATTTTTGCGAAAAAATCGAGAAAATATAAATTGGGTGTAATATTTTTAAATATCGAATTATTTTACTTTTAGCTACTGGACATGGATTTTGTGTGGTAAACAAGTTTTTTTCATAGGCTTGAAAAAAAGTTACTAACATAAGGTAAGATGACGACCATCTAGTGCCATTTTCACATCTTAGTTTAGCTTTTTTGGCACTAAAATCATACGACAACACAGTTGATCTTCTTATAGATGACGCAAAACGCGATAACCGAGAAAGTATTCTTACAAATGTTTTAATAGATTTAATTGATGATCGAATAGCCAAATTAATTTTATGTGCAGCGCATGAATATCTTGGAACGTTATTTGTACCGAGTCGAATATTAAGAACATTCGAGTCATCGTTAATTATATTTAAATCAGGATCGTTTAAATCATTATATTCTTCCTCAGCTTCGTCATCATCATCATCGGCACTATCTGATTCTTGTAAAACAGATAAATTAAAATAATCACTAGCTTCTGGAAATAATTGATCAATTTCTCTATCGACCTCGTTAATGTTATGAGCTAATTCATCCATATTAGAATTTGCTTCAGATTCACCTTCTCCGCTTGACAATTCATAACTCTCTTCAAGTATTTCATCTTCAGACTCAGATTCATCTTCACCTGAAACTTCGTAGTCTTCATCACTACTATCTTCATCACCAAATATTAGTGGATCTTCAGTCTCGTTATTCTCCGAGTAACCATTTGCTTGTATATCTTCGTTTTCTATATTAGTATCGAACAAATAATTTTCATTTTGTCCAAATAATCTTGTTAAAGATGATGCTCCGTCGCAAACAACACCACAAATCTTTTTCTTGTCAAAGTCATAACCATTTACTATTTCTTCGATTGCTGCTTTAATACTTTCAGCATTTGAACCACCATTCAACTCTACCATTCCAATAACTCGTATTTCTTTTTTAAAATTTTTATAAACCATCGAAGCGGCAAGTGCCAAAAAGTTTTTCATTCCCATATCAGTCCAAGTATCTGTAATCAAACAGATTGAACAAGCTTCCTTAAGTTTATCCTCAATTTTTATCTTTAATAATTTAAATACCCGCGGCATTATCGAATTCGTAAAAGAATTTGGATGAGGTAAAATTTTACCTAAAAGAATTCTTAAATATTTGTTTTTGAGTTGACTTATTGCATTATTAGATGTTAAAAAATATTTTACTAATAAAATATTTTTTTCGCTTAGATTGTCAAACTTTCTACCACGTTTTGTCCAATTCCTATATGATTTAAACCAATTTTCTAAGTCGGGATGGAAATTCTGAAGATGTTGGTTTAAATTAGATGTTGAGCCAATTTTCGCTTTAAATATTTTTCCACATTTTATGCATTTAAAATCAATATTTTTATCAGGTCTTCGGTTATAAGTTGATTTGAAATGAAAAAAATTCAAAATTGGTGTATAATTCTTCACTTTTGCACCAATTTTTACTTTTTTAAAATCAAATTTGTTTTCAAGACTTTTTTGAATAATACGATCACATTTTCTTTTATCTTAGAATTTAAATTTAAAATTTTAGAAATAATTGGTAAGGTATGCCATTTTTTCTCTAACACTCTGTATTTAATTTTTAACTTAAAACTTTCTTTAGCTCAAATAATAAAAAATATTACCTTCTTCTGTCATAACATAATCGGTAACATCTCGATTATCTTCTAATCTTGATCTGGTTGAAGAAATAGAAGCTTGAATCGATGTTTGCGTCGAATCATTTGAGCTAATTGTTGGTTCACTATATTGAGATTCGTTTTCAGGTAAATTCGAATTGCTATTTTGAGAACTTAGAGCCTCAACATCTAATTGGCGTCTCCGACTACGAGTAGTGACACCTTCTTGAATAGAAATAGAATCGATTGAAGGTGATCTCCGAGCAATTGAGTTTACAACACAAATTCCTCTACCTCGCCTGTGATTTAAGGATAAATTAGACTCATTATTGATTTGATCTCCTCTTTCTACAGGAATCACGGCAGCTCTAGCTCCAGCTGTACCTCTAGCACTACCTCTGGGCCTACCTCTGGGTCTTCCTCCTCCAATAGGGGGTAAATTTGAATTCATTTTCTTATTTTTTTTTTATAATACTAAAAATATTTAAATGTTCTTCTTAGATTTTGCAAAAGAAAAAAATATGATTATATATTTTCGAAATTTAAAAGCAAAATTTTTTAATTAACTTAACAAAATATTGAATTTAAAAAAATTTTTAAATTACAACTTTTCAATTAAATATTTTAAGTGTATCGAGTTTTGGAATCGAGTGTAACACTTAATTTTTCTGAGTGTTGAGTTCGAGTGTCAAGTCTGAGTGTGACATTCACACTCAAACTCAACACTCAACTTTTTTAGATGTGAAAGTATGATTCCAACGCAGAATTAAGTAATTATTAAATTTGACATGAAATAAAACTTAATTAAAAATTTAACTATATTAGAATTTGAAAGCATCGTTTTAAAAAGCGCATAAACAATTGGTATCAAATGTATTTTAAAAGCCAAAGAAATAATCAAAAAGTTTCTCCACTAATCAAGAATTTTTATTTTTTACAGGATAGGATTTAAGAGACTAATGGGTTAGTAAAATCAATACTCGTACGAAAATATTCTTAAAAATTATTTTTGTCCCTTCGTAGAAAAAAATTATTCAGGATCGGTATTTCTCAAACATATAAACTTAGATAATAAAACATTACTTGCTTTTATTTTCTTTTTTTTACTTTAAAATCTAAAATCTTAATAAAATTTTTGACACACTTATAGTTCTATGATAGATAATATTAAAAAAAAATATATTTTATCATTTAATCATTTAAAAATTAAAAATTTAATATTTAAAATTAGAATTTTTTAACTTTTTTTATTTTTCTTAGTGCTTTTCTAAACATGGAATACTTTTGGCTCAATTCTTGGATGCTATTTTCAAACTGTGTCCGAGCGATTTCCATTTCAAATTCCTGCATAAGGCTCAAGTCATCCATACAGTTCAATTTTTCACTTATATCATCTCTTTTTCTTTTAGGCAGATATCTAATTTGTTTTAGTTCCATCATTGTCTCTCGCAGTATGTTCTTTGATTTCATAGCCTCTTCGAGTGACTGGTCACTAGAAGAACCAGTTCTATTCCGGTGTGCTCTTATTCGGTTCCCAATCGGTGACTTGGTCGACGGATAAATGATCTTATCTGCATTTTTTGGCGTATCAGATATTAACACAGAACGCTTTGCTGTTTTGGAGCGAGTGTTTGGGCTAGATTGTTCCATTTTTTGCTAAAATAAAAAAATAAACTTAAAATTATTTTTATTCTATTTTAAAAATAGTAATTAACAAAACCTTGGATACTTAAGTTAAAATAAAAATATTAATAATATTTTTTTAATTTTTCTTAAACTAAATGACTATCTTTAATAGTTCAATTATGTTAAAAAATAAAAAAAATTTTATCTTTTTTATTTTTAAACTAAATTGGAAAAATATTAAATATGAAGTTTGTGAATCATCAAACAATATTTTGTTTGAGTCAAAATTGGTTCAAAAATCAGGCCTTTTTTTCATGGTGACCGTAACTCCATTCTTGGGAATTCGCAGTAATATTTCAAATATTTCCAATTCTTCCTTCCCAGGCGTCAATGGCAAAAATTCGTATTTCAGCAGTAATTTACATAGGGCTATTTTAAGCTCGATCATGGCAAACTTCATTCCGATGCAATTTCGAGGTCCAGCTCCAAAACCCATAAAAGCACAAGGATGTCGTTTAATTTCTTTGGAAAATCTTGGCGGAAAGAACTCTTTGGGGTCAACTGGGCCCCAAATTTCTGCGTCAAAATGAATGCTTAACGCATCCACAGATATGACCAGCTCTTTTGGAATATCAATCCCTTTTACCACGGTTCTTTTTGTGCATCTTCTGGTCATTGGACTAAAATTTTAAATATATATTTTGGCAAAGAATGAACAAATAATTAACCAACCCAATCGGGTAAAATCGCATAACTTCTTTTATAAACAAGTCCAAGTATTCTATCTTTTGAACACTGTCCGAGTCGATTTTTATCTATAAAATAATTTATGATAAAAGTTAAATAAGATTTTTGATTTTACATCATTATCTGGGTCATAAAAAGCTTTTATCTCTTCATATAATTTTTTTTGTTCATCTTGATACTTTGCCAGAGTGAAAGCAGAATAACTCAGCATTGTGCTGGTGGTCTCATAACCAGCAAACATGAACAAAGTAACATTTTGTTTAATTTCCTTATAAAAAATATAAAAATATATACTTTTCTTATAAATAAACATTATTTTGTATCCTACATCGACTGACATTTTTTTTTCTACTTGAACATTTGAAAAGCTTTCCTCTTTTAAGTTGATATCTCCATTGGTAACCCCTTCGGCGTCAATTAAAAGCTGCAAATAATCTCTCTTTCTAATTCCATCTTTTTTACGCTTGTCAACAAGCTTGAAAACTCGATTCATAAACCAAAAAAGTGGCAGTCTGGACTCAATGTTGACAATTTTGGACATCAATTTGTTTAATAAATTCAACACTGAAAAGGTTATTGCCCTAAACTCATGAAAATACACTTAAAAAATATTAAAAAGTTTTTTGTTTTTTTTTCCCAAATTTCTTTAAAATACTGCCAATTAACAGTGGTATGCTTTTTTCTCCATAGACTTGGAATGTTTTTTCACAATTAACAAAGTATTCATTGTCTTGATTTGTTTGTATGTTGGCATCGACACCGAATGCACAATTCCAAATGCTGTCCATGGTAAAGCGCTTAAAAAAATTGGTAATGTTGATTGATTGCTCTTGTTCTTGTTCTAAAATTTCAATTAAGCGATCAGTGCACTTGATCAAGTCCGGTGAAAGTTCTCTTAATTTGGCAGATGAAAATGTTGGATTCATGATGTTTCTCATGCGCTTCCATCGCACACCAGTGCTATTGATCAAATTTAGCGATGGGTGGTCATCGTTTGGAGAAATGAGCCTTCGTTTTTTGGCCGAAAAATTTGAATATTGCTTTATAAACACTTCTTGGATAATATCCAAATCACTGGTGACCATAATTGGTAAATGACCTTCAAAATACCCATAAGTTTTTCCATACTTTTCAGTCCATTCTCTTAACAAATTCGAATTGCTCTTTTAGGGTTTAGGGTTTCAAAGCAGTTAAAATAGAAGATAGTTGATTAATTTTTACCTTTCTCTCCAAAAGATCTGGAAAATTACCATAAAAAAACTTATAGTCAACATTTTTAATTCCAAGTCTTTTAAAGAAACGATATGAATTCCATATCTTGAAAAGATATGCCAGACCAGAACCTAATAAAGTTGCTGCTGAAATTTTAAATACTAAAATTGGATCAATTGAATGGCTTAGTTTCAAGGAATTGATAAACTCTTTGAAAATTTCGTATTGAGACTGGCTTAGTTCGATCAAATTCATTTTTTTAAATTAATTTTTTGTTAAGACCAAATTTATAAGAATTTTTTAATATTAAAAGTAAACTTTAGTATCTTTTATTTTTGATAAGAACAAATCTTAATTTAGAATAAAACAAATTTTCAAAATTGGAAAATTTAGAAGAACTTTGGATTTTTTTTTTAAACTAGAGCAGCTTCAATTGACTCATTTGCCAAATTATTCATTATATGTAAATAACTATTAGATAAAAAAAATTTATTTTTGAAAAAATGGTTGTAAAAAAATGATAATTTTGTCGACAATAATTTAGCTGAAGTAAAACTTTAAAATAATTTAAATTATTTATTTTTTAATTGATACCAAGTTTTTCTCAATTCTATTTAATTTAATAAATTATCCATACATTAACTTTTATGGATCCTGTTTATACGAAAAGCTTAGAATCTTAATTATATGATTTCTAAGGTATTCTTTTCAAACCCTTTGGACTTTCTATTTCCCCATATATACACCAAATGCTGTTAAACTGCGTCCTTAGGTACATCAAAACTTTTACGAAATATACCTACGGCCATTTAGATGACCTAATCATAGCACATAAAGATAATGTTCAGCTCCATAACTTTATTAAAGTGCTTAAGGGCAAATTAAAGGACGCAGGGTGGGTAATAAACACCAAAAAGTCCATTCTAAAACCGGTTAGAAGGATAAGGTTTCTCGGACTGACTGGGACGGTTAAGGAATTAGTAGGACTCAGGAAGCCACTAAATTCGTTAGGGAAATGACTCAAGCTTTATTAACATCTGATCCCAGGGAGAGATTACTACAGCGTATCAGAGGCTACTTAAATTACTACCTTAGTTTTGCAGGAAAATTTAGCCCAATATTCAACCTGCTCCTAAGAATGACACCAGTCACTCGAAGAACACTTTTTATTAAATTTTTAAATAAACCTCCAACTCATGTCCTTGAAAATATGGGTGTGCTATGTTATTATCTCAACAAAAAGCCCACCACCTTGGTTTAGAAATTTGCGTCCCCAAATCGTTTCAATGACATTGTCTAAATGAGCTTGATCTAACTCATCTATTGATAAAAGCTCATCTTCATTTGTTACTGCAATTTTACCAATATATTTTTTAACAATATTCATGAAATATCAAAAATAAGAAAAGGATTATATATCAAAAAATTATATAAATTCTTAATTCTTACTTTATATCTTAATAATAATTATTGTACAATTAGATTTAATTCTCAAATCAATAATTTTAATCAATAAAACGTTTAAATCTCAATAAATAAAACAAAATTTTTACCTTTAAAAAGATTGAAATAAGTTTATTTAAATTTTAGTTGTGGAAAAAATCTAATTAAAAGAGGCATATTGAAGTTTATGATCAAAACTAAATGATCATGCTCAAAAATTATCTTTTGTTAAATTTTTTAGAATCTTTTTAATTGGAAAATTTAATTTATAGATAGATTTTTATGTGTTACAAGAAATGTTTAACCATACCAAGGTATTGAGCAATTCTGTATGGATAAAATTTTCGCAGAAATTTGCTGACATAAAAAATTAAGTGTAACATTGTTTGTTTAATTTTAAAATTTGATTCTACAATAAATTTTTCTTTATAAAAGATATTCGAGAAATCTATTTTTGTTATAATTTGTGAGCATGATCATTTTAATTTGATCATAAAGTTCAATATGCCTTAAAAGACCTGTTACCTTGAGTTATCACTTATTCATCAGCTATTTCATCAGATAATTTACATTAGCTTTATTTTTAATTTTTTTTTAAATATATAAATAATTGTGCTTTTTTCTTTTTATTTCTTTTAATTTTATATATATATACTTATAGCAGTTCTATTTTCACAAGCCAAGAATCTAATTTCGACTTAAAAATATTCAACGTTTTTGCGCTAACTATTTCTTCCGGTAATTGGTTCCATATGCTTACAGCTATATTTGTGAAAAAATGGAAATTTATTTAACTTAAACAACTGGACCAGATTTCCTCGCAGTCTTCTAGTAGTTAGGTCCGTTAGGCCGAATTTAATTAAGCGTGTTTAGTAAGGAAGGTGCTTTAAATTTGGAACCAACTAAGTCGCTCTATGTTGAATCTTTTCTATCGTATAAATATCTTTTTTTATATAAGGGCACCATTGAAGTCTGGCCATTGAAGTGTACAGTAGTTTAATGTTGTTAACATTGGGTATCTAACCGATTTCTTCAACATACCCAGAATCCTATTAACTTTAGCTGTGACATATGTTACTTGTGTGTCCCATTTTAGGTCATTTTTGATATATATATATACCGAGATCTCTTTCGCATACTGATTTATTTAGTGGAAATGACTCAATTTTGTAATCATGTTTTGAATTGTTGCGACCAAAATGGACAACTTTACATTTCTCGACATTAAGCAGAGCAGACCAGTCCCATGACCACTGTATTTTTTTAAAATTTAAATCCAAATAAATTGCTCAAATTGTCAAATAAAATTGACTGACAACTCAAGTCTTAATCTTTAGTTTTATGCGTCTTCAAGACTCGATTTTAAAGAAATAATAAAAAATAAAATAAGATTAATTTTCTAAAATTAATTATCGATTAAAAAAAAATTCATATTTTTATCTATTATCTTTTATCTTTAAACTCAGTGTATTTAGCCAAAGTTTTTTTTTCATTCAATTGTCTTTAAAAAATAATCACTTGCATTTAATTAAATTTTGAAGAGTTTTAATGATTTTTTTTCTGACAAGATCAATTAAATTATTTAAAATAAATTATTGTATAAGTTTTTTAATTTTAACTAAATTAGTTTTATTTTCATTTGAAGTACGATAAAAATTAATAACAATTAGAACTAATTTTAATCATGATTAGTTATAATTAATAACTATTAAAGAATTGCATAGATATTTGATAAGGTCTTGTTTATGTATCATTTGATTAAGATTTAAAGTTTTTCTTTTAAAATTAATATATAAAAAAATTAACCATTGGATTATTTGTGATA
Source organism: Brachionus rotundiformis (assembly GCA_016802295.1). NCBI lineage: Eukaryota > Metazoa > Rotifera > Eurotatoria > Ploima > Brachionidae > Brachionus > Brachionus rotundiformis. The sequence goes on from JAESIW010000020.1 coordinate 543,832, forward strand.
ATAAAGATATAATTTTTAATTTTTTTTTAATTAAAAGATGTGATGAATTAATATAAAATTTTTGATTATATTCTTTTACTTGTCGATAATGTTCAAAATATTTTTATGCTAAAACTTGATGATAACTTTATTATTGTTGTTTAAAAATAGCTCGTAGTTAATTACGCTTCAAGTTTATCAGTGACTAAACCCCGTAATTCCTACACAGATAAAACGAGAATTTAATTATCTTTGAAGCACTCTTATCGTCTACTATTTTAATTACAATCTTTAATCATCTAGGCCTCAATTTTGCTGACTAATTATCTATAAAGACAGCGTCTTGATTAAACATCTTAATAATGCTGATCTAACTCTATTAAGGAGTTAATACAAATGCTCTATTGAGCAAAACAAGGTATAAGTCTTATATATATTAACTAAAAATTTAATACTAGAAATAGAATTTTGAATTCAATTAAAAAATCAAATACTTCTTTTTAATTAAATATATAATAGATGTTAAAAATTTAGTTGTTGTTGTATGGCAACACAATATTATTATTTTACATAAAAACACTGATAAGATTTATTTTTTCTGATTTTTTTAATATGATTTTTATAAGCTTCAATAATAATATTATCCTTTCCTCTTCATTAAAGCAATTAAGCTTGATTATTAATGTTTTTCCTCATTATAAAAATTTTTTTTCCTAGGCTTGAGACTAAGTCATCAGCTGTTGAATACCTTTTTTTGGCACCAAAAAACAGAAAAAAAGTTTAAAATGGTAATGGAAATGCAGCATAGTCCATTATAAATGCATTCTAGTAAACTTAACATCTAGCAGATATTAAATTTTAATTTATTATATCTTAGTTTAACAATTTTTATTTAATTTAAAACGATATTTTTTTTAATCAATCAATTTTAGAGCTTTTGCAGGAGAATTTTAGAATTAAAAAGCTATCAGCTTTTAATTAATTTAAGTTTTTTTTTTTAAATTAATTCTTTACTGCACTAGAAAAAGGTACCAATGTATAATTTTTGTCCATAACTAAACCCCGTAATTGATACATAAGGTTGATGATCACATATAAGGAATATAAGGAAATATTTTCAGCGAATTGTACTTGGTGATGAAGTTTCTGAATGGTCACAGGTTTTGAGTGGAGTTCAACAAGAATCTGTACTTGAACTCCTACTATTTGTTTGTATATAAATGACCTTTCTGACTGCGTTTCAGATAGAATGAAATTGTATGCAGATGGCTCAAAATACTCGGTGTTGTAAATAGAGTCTTCAAAAGAGCGATGTTACAGAAAGATATAGATTAAGTGTGTCAATAGTTAGATGTGTGGCGTATGGAATTGTGCGCTAATAAGTGTGATGTGATGCAGGGATCTGGAATCCAAGTATGAAATAAGATGTGAATGCGTTAGAGAAGGTACAAGAGAGGGCAACAAAAATACCTATGACTCTAAGAAATGTGTTGTATAAAATGAGGTTGGCTAAACTGGGTCTGACAAGGCTTGGTGAAAAAAGAGTTAGAGGAGACTTGATTGAAATGTACAAATTAGTAAATGGACTAGAAAAACTGGACATGATCAGATATTTGCCAAAAAAATCTGAAAACAAGGGTCGTGCCGCAGCGTTGAAAGGAAATAGCATCAGATTTCAGTGAGAATGTTTTTCTGGGTATTGTGAATTTCAAAAACAAACAGAACAATAATTGTTCCTATTTTGAGATTTATTTTAAAAAATACTGAAACATACTTTGTTGTTTTTTTTTTACCTAAAATAGTTTTACTGATGTAGATATAAGACAAAAAGTAAACCATCGATAAGATTTAAATTGATTATTGATTTTGTTTACCTAAAAAAAAAGGAAAAAATTTTTAATTTTTGGTAAAAAAGATGCAACAAAGTATGTTGCAGTATTTTTTAAAATATATTTTATTTTAGTAAATTTTAATTTATCATAATAGGAAAAATGTTTGTTCTGTTTGTTTTTGAAATTCACAAAACCGTTCAAATTAGAAATGATTTTGCTGCTGCGTTTAGCACCAGGCATGCTTTTTTCTCAAACAGGATAGTTCCACACTGAAATAGGTTGCCAGAAAATGTGGTTAAATCTAAATCAACTGCTTGTTTCAAAGAGTCTTTAGATAAATTCAACAGAAACGGCTCCAAACAGCCTAAAGGCTGATGGACTCAGACATTCTACATATAAAATGTCGCAGCAACAACTACTACTACTACTACTACTTCCTGTATCAGTTTGGAACTATTTTTTGGATGAAAAATTTTAATTGTATTATTACTATTATTAAATAGTTCGAGGTAACCCTAAGGTGACTCAGAATGGATAACAATCCTTCTTTTCGTCCAGCGAATAAGATAAAAATAAAAAATAAGTTGTTTCAATGTTAAGCATGTAATAAAATTTTTATTTTGTGAGCTGTAATTAAGATTTTCAAAAATAAGCTGATTTTTTTATTTTGGGGGGTAATTTTGACTTTTTAATACTCTTAGTAACGATAATCAAGGAATAATAATAATTATAAACTAATCACTTTTTTAACTTAAAAAATTTTAATAAAAAAAAAGTCATCCAGTCACTATAAAGATAAGGCATACTATTTAATTAATTCATAATACGAAAAATTAAATTAAATATTATTAAACAAGCCATTTGACTAAGAAGCCTAAAAACTTAATTTAGCTTTTGAAATTATAAACTAACTTGGGACATAAAACAGTTCACTTCATAATTATGTCTAATGTTCATATTAAAATGATTAAGTTTTATTGATAAGTTAGGTTTTAGTTTTTAAATTAAAATTTCTAATTAAACAAAAAACTCAACAATTAACACTTTATTTAATCTAGCAAAGCTACATATAATTTTTTATTTAAATGGAAATTTATTTGGGAAGATTATGCACCAAAAATAAAGTAAACATGGCAAATTTTTATCTGGTTTTATTATACAAGCAAAATTTGGTTTTTATTTTTAAATTTTTCATTATGTTCGTAAATTAAAATAAAATTTGTATGTCAAAGTTAATTTTCTTATCAGGCCTTGTTTAATTTTAAATCTGATTATGATAATTATTTTCTTCTTTTGAAAAGTATTTACAAGTAGTTTTAAATTTTTATAATCTGACATTTGGTAAAGTGATTTTTTTCTCATTTACACTCGGTGGAGCTGGAATTACTCCAGTGCACCATAAATTAAGTAAAGATACAATATAACAATTATTTGAATATATTACGTAACTTATCTTTTATCTCTAACTTATCTTAGTTAATTTTTTTTTAATTAAGAAAATTTTAGATCATTTTATTAAAAGAGAAATTTTCGCTTTTCTTTAAATGATCGATTAGTATCTGGAATAGAAAAGGTAGATTTTTTGCTAGATTTCTATTTAAGCTATTTAAAAAATTTGATTAATGTTAAATTATCTGACATTAGGCATAATTTGATTGATATTTTATATCTTCAGATAAAAATTAATTACCAATTTGAACAAAAAACTAGCAGAATTTGAGTCTATTTCTAGAGATTAATTTCGATTTATTCTACGTATTTTTTTCTTGTTGTATAAACTTAGAAAATTATAAGAAAAGAATATTTTGCATGTATAAATTATGATTTTTTTTAATTTTGAAAAATTTAGATTTTTAAAATATGTCATCGCCAGGTGATTCAGAGGTAAAAGTCTTCAAGAAACAGAACACTTACTCAAGCGAAGCGCACGAGAAAGAGCCCTTGGATCCTCACTTGCTTCGCTCAAACTCTCTCATGAACAAGCACTCACTACCGGGCGTCAATCTTGTTAATACTCGTTCCTTGTTGGCCAACAACCACAATCTCAGCTGTGGCAATGATCTCTCTAGTATGGGCAATGATAAAGCCGAGTCCGATAAGACCAATTTTAAGCTTCATCGCACCAATGAAGTGGAAAATTTGACCACAGAAATTCAAAATGATAACCAACCATCTGATAAGTCTCAAAACCTAAGACGCACTCTTGAGCTCGAAAATTTAAATGAAATTGTCAATGATGAATAGTCAATTTAGTGTAAAATATTTTTAATTAATAAAATTATCATTTAATAAAGCTATTAAAATTTTTTTCCTTTATTTGTAATTAATTTATAATGATAAAGGTACAAACATGTACAGCAAAGACCTTTTAGAGCTATTTTAAAAGTTGTACAAGAGCACTGCACGAGCTATCTTGAAATATTTTAATTAATTATCATTTGAATATAATTAGTTAACATTTAACTATTTGAATATTTGGAATATTTTTAAGCAGAATTTGTTATATTGCCAAATGTTTATCTAAACATATAATTAAAGAACTTTTAGTTTATTAACTGATCAGTTGAACCTTTTTGTTGGATTTTATTAATTTTTTATTATTCAATTAATGATAGATATTAATTTAAAAGAAAATAAACGTAACAAAATTTCAACTAATTAAAATTTTTAATTAAACTATTTTTAGCTTCAAATTTACTTATAACAATTGATTAAACAATTACCTACACAAGTTGTTTAAAGTCGTCATTAAAATTAAACATTACTAATAGAATAAAATCATCATTTTTTATTTTTATGTCTAAAATAATTTAGAATAGAATGTTTAATTAAATGAGTCCAAAGTAAATAATTTAAAAAAGATAATGTAAATAATACTTGCGAATGAAATAGCTAGATTTTTATACAAGATAAAACATTAGTTATTGGTAAAAAGTTGCCAAAACAAAAACGTTCAACACTTTATGAATTAATAAATTATCTATTGTTATGAAAAAGTTCATGGGCGTATTTTGAATTTGAAAGTCTAATTGAATTATGTTTGCCAATTAAAGCTATTTCGAAATCAATACTTTTCAAATAAATATCTTTAAATATTATTATTCGAAAAAAAAAGAGAAAAAAATCATAGGTTTACCAAATCTTTGTTAAATTATTTACCAATTTTTAAATGTTCCTACTTAATTAGACTATTTTATCATATTGAGATAAATAAAAATAAGCAAATTCTATAAATTTATATATACAAGCCAAAATATTGAGCTAAGTAAATCCTAAGAAAAAAATTCAACTTTAGTATCTTAATATTTATTATTTTTTTTGGATAAAATTTTCGACTGTAGACTTAATTAATTTTCGACTGAGAGCTGGTCTATTAGCTGATGGTCAACTTGAACCAAATATTTGAATTTTTCAAACAGTTATTTAAATTTTGGGTTGATTTTATACATTTGGAACAAAATGATGCAAATTATTAGATGTTTTCAAAGCTATTTTTATCTATTTTAAAATATTTAAATCGACAATCTCTTTAAAACCCTACCAGATAAATTTTATTTAAACTTTTTGACTTTTTGTCCTGTCAAGTCCCATGGTTCAAAATGAGCCCAAGAAAGAAAAAGATTGGTTAGAGAGTGGTTAATATTAATTAAAAGTGAATCTTTTAGTACGCTTCTAAAAGTCTTTAAAGACAATAAATAAAAAAACTAAAATCCACAAAATGTTCAGAATTTTCCCTAAGTTCAAAATCTGTAAAGAAAAGTATTTGTTGAGGGGTTAGCAAAAAAAGAGATACAAATAAATTGAAAAATTGACGATTTTTCGGCTAAATTAGCTTCAAAAAAATTTTTTTTCCTTTTCCATTCGCACCAATCTGTAGAAAATTCATTTCTCTCTAAGACGGTATATCGCATTATGAAGTTTTATATGTTTTTCGATGACTTATAGATACTCAAATGAGACCAACTTTTGTGTGGGACGCTTAACTTCAGAATCCCTTAGTCCAAATATTTTATATTAAGAATAGATAAGAAATAATATTGATATTATTTTTAATATTCTCAAAATATATTGAAATAAATCTGTTCAAATTTTGTAAAAAATTAAAATTGTTGAATTTTTCTAAAATTTATTGTTAAAAAATATTTAAAAATAGGTGAATTTAATAAAATACTGAAAACATAAAAATGCACTTTAAAAAATTCAATTTGGCATCATTTTAATAAATTTAGGTCAATTTAAGTTAACATTTAAACTCAATAATTCTATTTGAAATTTTACTAATTTTGGCTATTAGAAAATTATATCTAATAAAAAAAATTATCAGTATCTATAAGTTTATTTATTCGGAAATGAAAAATACTAATTCTAAGAATAAAATATTAGATTATTTGGTATAAAAATTTTTTTTAAACTGGAAAAAAAAATTTACAATTATAAAAAAGTCTTGTTAATAAACTGCAGTGGGTTGAGTCGGGTTTTGTTGGTTTGTTGAATTTTTTCTGGTCAATTGAATGCTGGGGCTGACTTTGGGCGAGCCTTCGTAGCCGAGTGCTTGGACGCCTTGTCTGGAGGCGCCGGGCAAATAAGAGTAAAACACCACCGGAGGGTAGGCATAGCCCACATTAACCCACCAATGTTCAGCAATGTCATCTATCGATGCTCGTTTGGAGGCTTTGGTGCACAAGCATTTTTTTATCAGGCCGAATGCACCGGATCTCTCTCTTGGAACAATAAATTGTCCATCGGTAATCTGTTTAACTAGCCTGTTGTAATCGCCGCCTTGGAAAGGCATCGATCCGTATACCAGTGTGTACAGAAGGACGCCGAGACTCCAGCAGTCTACTTCGGGTCCAAAATATGGAAAACCATTGACTATTTCAGGTGATGCATACAAAGGACTTCCGCAAAAAGTATACAGTAAATTATTAGGGCTCCAGTTATTGCTCAGGCCGAAATCGGCCAGTTTTATGTCACCATTGGAATCAATTAGAATGTTTTCCAGCTTCAGATCGCGATGCACTATTCGGTTCTTGTGCAAAAAATGCACAGCCGAGACTATTTGCCGAAAGATGCCGCGGGCCTCAACTTCCGAGACCCTTTTTCTTTCATTCAAATAATCGTAGAGCTCTCCACCGCTGGCGTTCTCCATTACCAATATTATTTTCTCAGAGCTTTCATAAACTTAAAAAAATAATTCCTTTTTTTAATAAAAAGTCTTTTTTATTTTTGTTATTGGTTAATAATTAATAGAAAATTTTTATCTAATTATATTCTGTAAATAAAAAATTATCTATTTTTATTTCAAAAAAATTAAAATAATTAAACCAAGTCGAATTAAGAGTTAAATTAATTTAAATTTTCTTAAAATAAAAGATAGTTATTAAATAGCCAATTTATTTAAATTTTGAAATTTAAAAAAAATTTTTTTAAAATTATCTAAAGGTGTTAGTAAAGCTTGATAATGTTAAATTAATAAGCAAAATTTTCACAATCACCAAATTTAATTAACTTTTACCTTCAATGATTTTTATAATATGCGGATGATTTATGTTAGCCATGAAATCAATTTCTCGTCTTATTCTTTCTAACCTGCGCGGTTTAACATTTATTTTACTCTTATTTATCAACTTTATGGCTACCTAAGATAAGATAAGATAATGACCACATGAATTAAATTTTTAAACAAAAAAAAATTTTTAATTTAAAAGAAAATCAGCAAAAACTCTTCTTCCAAATTTTGGTGTAATATTAAAAATCTTGCTCTCTCATTAGCTAAGCATTAATTAATTAACTTAAGTTACCTTCCAGAATTTTAACGATATGCGGATGATTTAGCCGTGACATGAACTCTATTTCTCGCCTCACCCGAGCCAAGTCCTGCTTATTTTCTATGCGATTTTTGTGAATTATTTTTATAGCAACCTAAATTAATTAACCACATTAAACATTTTAATTTCTTACTGACTTTCTTTCAAAATTAAGCAAAACTAGATAAAAAAATGACCACTGAATTACCTGTTTGCCAGTGCGTTTGTCATTGGCCAGCTTGACTTTTCCATATGTGCCTTTGCCAAGCACTTTGATGAAATCAAAGCGCGAATGGAGTGTTTCGCGCTGGTTTCTGCTCAGAGTCTCCATGGAGCCCTGGTTAAGCCTGTAGCTGGACGAGATGCCGCTGGTGCCGCCATTGGCCAGCGCATTTCCGCCATCGGTGGCGCCCGAGTGCGAGTTGCGCACCGAGTGGTCCTCGAAGCTGTTTATGCTCTCTCTCACTCGGCCGTACTCGCCCTGGCGGCTGGTACGGCCCGAGTTCAGCTTTGAATAGTCATTCTCTTCATTGGAAAATGTGTACTTGTCTATTTTGGACATGGCCAATCGGTTCTGGATTAATGCGTGCTCAAAATAAAATAAATAGGAAAATTAACATTCAATGTAAATTGAATTGAGAACAAGATAGAAAAAATAGGTAAAAATAAGAGCCCGTCATGCTTCATTGACTAAAAATATGAAAAGATATATCTTTTTTTTCTCTCTCTTTCTCTATCACTCACAATCCTACATTAAAATTAGTTAATTAGTTTTCAAATTTTTTTTTGTTTTCTAAAGACTTAAAAATTTAGTTCAGGTAAATAAAAATACTCTTGTAATAATCAAACACTGGGAGAAATGGTGGCGAGAGCAAGAGATAGTGAGAGAAAAGATAGAACCAAAAAAAAAAACAAATAAAAAGCATAAATCAAAAATTTTAATGATGATAAAAGTTTTTTTTTGTTTGGCTTGATTAAGAAATTTATGAACCAGATTCGTTTGTGTGGGAAGCGTATTGGCATACTTTCTCGAGCTTAAAATTTATCAATTTATTTATTTAATTTAGTAATTATATGTTTAGTCAAATAAGATAATTTAAAATTTGTTAACATTTTTTTGTTTGACCAAACGTGAAAGACTATAAATTTTAAATTTTGCCACACAAAAAAATTAAAACTCGATTATCTCCAAATAGAGGAAGGGTCACATGATCTTAATAGGAACAACTAATTTTGTCCAAAGCCATTAATTAAAGATAAATGAATTAGAGTTTTAAAACTTTCATTCTCTAAATATTTTATTCCCTCATCAAAAGTAATTTTTAAAAAAAATCTTAAATCAATATTCAAAAAGGTTTTTAAAAGTATTTAAGAAAAATTATAATTGAAAGCAGCAATGTTAAATTTACTAATGTAAATAAAAGAGCTCTAAACACTAAAGTTGTTAATTTCATTAAGGTAAATAATATTTTTATGGATTGAAACTATTAATCTATTTTTGATATTCAGGAACAAACTTCAAAAAACAACGGTTTATTATCTTCTTCTCGCCTTGCTCTTAAAATTTTAGACGAATTAAAAATAAAAATTAGTAGTAGTGTTATTAGAAAATACAGATTTAAGCAGGGTATGTATTATTCTAGATAATTATATAAATTAATATAACAATGAAAAATTTAAGGATTTCGTTATCGTCGGGTTAGGAAATCACCCCTTTTAACAGAATCACAAAAACTTCAAAGAATCCTATGGTGCCTTAGACATAAAAACTGTGATTTTAAACAGTATATTTTTGTCGATGAAACGATGATTAGAACTTTTGACAAACCATTATACCATATAAGGCTCCCAAATACTTACCCCTCGGCTTTACCATGTACTTCAAAGTACACATCAAAATTGAACATTTGGGCGGGAATTTCATATAGAGGTTGCACTGAATTTGCAGTATGATTAAAAAATTAAAATATTGAGAATTTTTTTAATTAAAGATTGATTTTAAAATAGGTGTTTAAAGAAAACATGGATTCACAATTATATCAAGAAATTCTGGCCGATTATTTATTCCCATTTGGGGCGAGAGAATATGACTTCTGGTTTAAACTTCACCAGGATAATGATCCTAAGCACAATTCTAACGTTTGTAAAAATTTTTTAAGCATAAATAGTGTATTTTGGGTAGGAACTTTTATTTTAAAATTTTTGTCTAATTTTATAAAATCAAGGATAAATCACCACCTAAATCTCCCGACCTTAATCCAATTGAGCCCTTGTGGAACGAGCTAAAAATTTATGTGCGTCAAAGATTAATTTTAAAAGAGTCTGATATGATTGAAGCCATCAATGATTTTCAGAAAACTATAACACCAGAGAAGTGTAAAAAATATATAGATCATTTAAAAAAAGTATTTTTTAATCCTTGGTTATTTATTATTTTAAATATATTGATTAAAATCTATTAGGTAATTGAGATAGTAATTCAAAGAGATGGTGACTGGTCTGATCATTAACTTTATACATTTAGAATTATGATTTTTTTTCGAAATGAATAATCGATATGTAAATAATTTACTATTTTTTAGTTTTTTAAAATCAAATATAAAATAAAATAATAAAAAAAGGTTTCCCTAAATTTTACTTTTTTTTACTAATTTTTACAAAATATAACCAAAATTAACGTAATTTTTGGTTAAAAATAGTTATTTTTAAAATCGTTTAAAAAACAATTTAAAAAAAAAAAAAAATTTTAAATTTTCGATATTTGGCAAAAAAAGACATTTTTTCCAAAATTTTTGGCCGTTTTTTATTTTACCAAATTTTACCAAAATTATCGTAAAATCCTGAAAATAAACGTAATTTTTCGTAAAATACCTCTTTTTTACTTTTCGGATTTTACGTTAATTTACGTAAAATGTGGTAAAATTTGGTTAATTTACGGTATTTTACGTAAATTTTCGTAAAATACTGTTATCAAATCACCACTGTATAGCTTCTGTTCAAGTTCCTTTTTTGAAAATTGGTGAAATGTTAGCCTCTTTCCAAGCGCTTGGAACCCTACCACTGGTGTAAGAAGATATGAACAGTTTCGAGAGGTAAACTGCAAGAGTACCGGAACATTTCTTCAGGACATTTGGGTGCATGCCGTCAACTCCCGGGGCCTTGTGTACATCCAGGTTAAGCAAGTATTTGAGAACATTCGAATTCGAAAACACACTTAATTGGATTCATTTTTACTGTCAATTTGAGTTCGGATAAACCACTTGTATTTCAAGTTTGTGAGCCTTTTAATATTCTTATTAAACCACTTGGGTTTTTTTCTATTTGAAATGCTCAGGTCGCTCATTTCTTTTAACTTCGAAGCGAGATGTTCTTCTAAAGCAACATAAAATTTTCTTCTAAAGTTTCGATGAATTTGGAGCTTAGGACACCAGCTTGACTTTGACCCTCGACGTATCCGTCCAAGTTTGTCCAACTAATTTTCGGAAAGTTAAAATCTCCAGCAATTAACAGACCGGTGTACTTTTTTTTTCCACTAACTTTTTTGCTAAAGCTATATTTTTAAATATCTCTTCAGCTGTCTCGTGATTAGAGTATGGTGGCCGATAAATACAGCCTATCAAAATATCAAAATTGAGTCCCCACCGGTATTAACTTTACACCAAATTTCCTCTCCAATTGTTCGGGCTAATCCATCTTCAAGGACCTCAGAGGCCTCGATATCATCTCTAACATAAATCGCCACTCCTCCACCAACCACTTGTTTCTTGTCTTTGGTAAACAACGAATAGTGTGGAATATTTTTTAATGATCTTAAGTTAAACCAAGTCTCAGTAATTAATATGATATGCGGAAATTTGCTCGTTTGAATTAGTGAGTTAAAGGAGTCCCACTTGTTTACAATAAAATTTTTATAATACTGAATCATTTAAATTAATAATTTATTATTTAATTATTTGAATATATATTGTAGGATAGTGATTTGTTGGATATATCTGCCATTTATTAATTAAAAATATTTTTAAAATCTTTCCTATTTTTTATCAATTTTTGACCATCAAAAACGTATCATAAACCTCAATTTGCCAATTAAATTCTAATTTTATCTATATTTTAAAATTTAAAGATCAAAAATAAATGATTAATTTGTTTACATTTCTTTAAAAATTATTATTATTAAAGTGGACCAGCCAAGTGAAAAGTACTTGGAATGCTAAAGCGAACGTTTACAAGTAGAGAAGAAAGACTGCGGGCAAGATTGTATATATCCATGGTGAGACCCCACCTAGACTACGCAGTGCAGGTTTGGAATCCAAGTATGAAAATGGACGTGAATGCGTTGGAAAAGGTGCAAGAGAGGGCAACAAAAATACCTTTGTCTGTAAGAAACATGCCGTATGGAATGAGCCTGGCAAAATTAGGACTGACAAAGCTGAGTGAAAGAAGAGTGAGAGGGGACTTGATTGAAATGTACAAATTAGTGAATGGAATAGGTAAGCTTGGTCAAGAATCTAGTGAATAAATCAGAAAACAAGTGACCAGCCGAGGGGTTAAGAGGAAATACCATCAAAGTCCAGAGAGAAAGTTTCCCAGCTCAAATTAGAAACAATTTTGCGGATGAAGTGCCAGACATGTATTCTTTTCAACCAGAGTAGTTCCGCAGAAAATGTGGTGAAATCCAAGTCAACCGCTAATTTTAAAATGGGTTTAGATAAGTTCAATGGAATCGACTGTTACAGCTCTACACGGCCAATTGGCGATGATGGGCTTAGATAATCATGTAAGGTGTACTACTACTACTACTAGAAGATTTTTGAAATTAAATTATTTTCAAAACGAATAAAATTATATAAATTTTCACATTTAAAGATCTTTAAATTTTATTCATATCAATTAAATAGAAAGAAAAAACAAAACTAGTCAATTATTTCTTCAACTCTTCGAATATCTTCATTATACTTTTTAACATATTCAGAAGCTAAATATCTAAATGGTTCCAAAATGCCATGATTATCTTTCTTCAAAAAGCAAAATTAAAGTCATAATTTGGTAAAGAAAGCTTAGACCTACCGCTGAACATTCAAAAGCTTTCATTTTGATACTCTCAGCTAGTTGTTTAGCGCTCGCTTGACTAACAATGGTGCTCAAGTCTGACTTGTTACCAATCACGCATCCGATCACCTCTTTGTCATACAAAAATGTCTCTTTGGCTTTCTCATACCAAAATTTTATATGCCCAAAAGAATCCTTGTTACTTACATCATAAACTAGAACAATCATGTCCGCATTTAACCACTTGGATAAAAATTATAAGCAAACTTTTCAAAAAATCTTGCCACATTACCGTCTCTTTACAGCTTTCGAAATGTATTGCTTTTCCAGAATTGTCATGCATAAACAACTCAACTGTATCATCAGTATCTGTGAGCTGAATTTGTTTTATGAACAGCTCAGTCACTATTGTCTTAATGCAAAAGTAGAAATAGGCTTTGAAAACACCAAATACTTACAGAGCTGTAACTTTTTGGATATGAACCACCATCGCTTGACAAAACTTGACAAATGGCCGATTTGCCCACACAGCAGTCACCTACTACCAAAACTTTAGCTCGAAGAAAAACCATTTCTCTTTTATTCTCTCTCTGAATTTGAATAAAAAAAATTCAAAAATTCTTCTTAAAAATTTGAACATGTCAAATTTTTTTGTTGCTTAGCAACCCTCAGAAGACGAGGCTTTTTTTTGGTCTTGGAAAATTTATTTAATAAAAATTGAATAAAATTTTATTTTAAATTATTGTAAATTAATTTTAAAAAAATTAAAAAAAAAAAAAAAAACTAATCGCTGGCAACAATAGACAATGATCGAATGTCTGACAAACACTTTTGAATATCTTCACTTAAATTTTGAATATCTTGATCTAAATTGGTTGAATTTTCGTAGCTTTGTCCACTTGGCTTGTCAATAGCTGACTCGTAAAAACTTGTGTATTCTTTATAGAAGTTTTCCTGGGACTTAATCAAGCTATTGACACATGGTTTGACGTACTCGAGCCGACTCGAGTAAAGCATTGGCAATTCCTTCATCAGAAATGAGTGCTCTTTCATGAATTGTTGGTTCGATTGGTTGACTATTTGGGTTTGTTCATTTATTTTGACTAAATTGTTTCCGGTATGCTCTTTATCTTGAAGCTTGGAGAGTTTTTCTTGCTGCTTTTGCAACTCTTTTAGGTATTGTTCACGTCTTTTGATTGACTGGTAGACGTGTGGGAAAATTGAGTTGAGATTTTTCATGGGCTCTATAACACTTGTTAGACATGTTTGCTTTAATTGATCACTAGTTTTGGCACGTTCGCTCAACTGGTCCTTGAGCTTCGCGGCTTTTTCAGCCAGTTCCTGGTTAGAGTCTGCTATTGGAATGGTCAAACTTGACACATTTGTAATTAGCTTGGCCTCTGATTTGACCAATTCGTCCAGTTTGTCACAGTAATTTTTCACATCTTTGTAAAATTTTTTGTTGGTTGACTCAAAGTGTTGGATCTTTTTTTCTTCCTTTTCGAATTCAGAATTAACACTGCGTGGCAAAATGCCCACATTGTCACTACTGTTAAGGAAGCTTTGGCGTATGTTCATTTTACTATTTAGAGCTTTAATAAATTCAAAGTTTAATCAAAGTTTTGGTGAAATATCTAGGTCTTTATATTATGCTTAACAATTTTATTAATTATTAAAGAAATATTTTCAAATAAATTCGAAATTAAATTAACATTTTTTGGTATATTTAAGAAATTAAATGAATTAATGATAAATTTTTTAAATATTATTCTTGATAAAAATATTTTTGCCAATTGAAGTTAATATTAATATACGAAAATATTATATAACATAAAAAAAGTCTAAATATATCTTAATAAAAACATTTTGATTATAAGCTCTAAATAGTAAAATAAAACAAAATTTTTTGGAAATTCAATGCCAAAATTAACCTCAATCCAAACTGAAATGCACGTAAAACGTCTTTCCAAAGAATAAGCTCTGAAATTTTCCTTTTTATAGCGTCACTGTACCAACTTAACGTTTCTTAACTTTCATTTAGAAACTTTTACAAAAGGCATAAGATCACCTCATCTCCTTCTCGTTAGATTTAGTCTTTTAAACCTTTCCATATGGTTTTATCACTAAACCATTAATGCTTTAAGTTGGCATTTTCTTTAGTTATAACCATAACCAAATGGCATTTTTCTGCAAGGATACTCTTGCAGAACAGTTGATTATATAATAAAACTTTAATTTCATTTATTTTAGTCACCAACTCCAATTCTATTTTAATTTCATCATAAAAATAAGTAGGTTGCTGGTGAATAAATTGCTGAAGAATCAGTGAAGTTCCTAGCTTTTAAATCTAGTTAATGTTTATCTTTATTTTTATGCAAAATGATGCATAATACTTGGTAAATATGGTTAAAATGAGGTCTCATAGTTAAGCTTCCGAAAAACGCCAACAAAATGATATTTGATAATTGGAGAGGATTAACACTTCTACTAATAGCAATGCTTTGGGTGCTTTACTAAGAGGATTTAAAAGAGGCAGAGGATGCATAGACCAGATACTTGTGATAAGAAACATCATAGAAAAAAGTCTGGAATGGAATAATCCGATGTTACTTAGCTTAATAGACTTCAAGAAAGCCTTTGATAGTATACACAGAGTAACCCTTTGGGCCTTATTAAGAAACCATGGCCTGTCATAGAAGATATTTAACTTGATAAAACTCTTCTATGAGAAGTTCGAGTACAGCGTAAGTCTGGAAAAAAAGCAATCTGAGAGCTTCAAAGTGTGTACAAGAGTCAGACAAGGATGTGTTCTCTCTCCGACACTATTCCTATTATGATTGATTAAGTCAGGAAAACCATCTCAATCTCGAGGGGTATACAGTGGGACCTAAGAACAAAGCTCGAAGATTTAGACTTGCAGATGATCTGGTATTATGAAAACGCAAGATTTAGTGAACAACGATAGACCAAGTGGACTTGTAATAAATGGGACCAAAACGAAAATCATGTGCATAAACACCAAATCGCAAAGTGTTAGTGAATTTACATACTTAGGAAGAATCATAAGTGAAAAAATGGGAACTTAGACAACAAGATATACAGCACTGTAGTGAGGGCAACACTGATGTATGGAAGTGAATGCTGAGGTGTGTCTGAGATGATGATTTCAATGGACACCTCAATGGCGAAGAAAGGTAGAAAGACCAGCAATAGCAATGGAGGTCGACAATCACGAAATAGCTCACCATGACATGGGGAAAAGCAAGGTCGAGGGTTTGAGTGGAAAGCAAAAGTGATGACCCTATGATCCACAATAAGTGAACAAGGAAAAAAATGGTTAAGATGTGAAATTTAAAACAAAGTTTTTGTTCACTACCATTTGTATATCATTCGCCAAAAATAATCTTTTAGAATTTCTAAATATTTTTCTTTATTGATGGTAAAATCAAAGAATAGTGGACCATGTACCATTTACCAATCTAAAGTTTTGTAACTTAATATATATTTTTTTTTGAATAATGATTAAATAAAAAAGGTCTTCATCGGTTTTTTATAACAAGGGCACAATTTTGTTATAAATGCATATAAAAGTTAATAAATCATAGAAAAAAGTCTTGAATGGAATAAGCTTATCAAAAGTATTGTTTATAAATATATTGTTGAAATTATTGATAAATTTATATTCTTGATAAATATTTAAATTGAATTGAATTGACTTTTTGTATCATCATATAAAATTTTGTAATTAGTTTAATTCAAAATAAAATGAAAAAAGAAATGGTACCACTTGCCTGTGAGTGAAGGAAAAATATAAATCGTGATGTTCTATAAATTTTTTAATAGAAATATTATTAAATGGCTCACTAAAGTTATTTTTGTATCACTCCATAGTAGTAAAAATCTTTAACTTCTATAAATTTTTACTTTATAAATGATTTTTTTTTAATTTTGGCGAAAAAAATAATTTCAGAAACAACAGTATAAAAAATATTTTCAAAAACTCTATCATATTCTTAAGAAATCATGTTTGAGCAATAGTCAAAATATTGTTCAATGATCTTAAAGAAATTGGACTTTCACTCAAGTTGCTAGATTGAAAATTATTTTTGACAGAAAAGGGGTCCTATTAACCTAAATAATTTAAAATTTATCTCAAAAGATTGGGCTGATGTAACATCAGTCCTTCCTTTAACTGATTTTTCAGCAATGTATTCACTTTTGAACCAGCAACCTGTTTATCTTTATAATGAGATCTTTTCAAACTTTTTATCAAATCATTTCTTCAAATTTTGGTTTATTTATAAGGTACAAAAATCACTGAGAGATAAATTCGACCCAAATTATATGGTAATTAGTAATAACCATATAATAACCATGACATTAAAAAAAAATTGTAGTTGATAACTAATGAATGAAATTAAAATTAAATTTTTATCACCAAATGTTCTGTAAGAGTATCCTATTATCAGCAAATCTGGAAGATTGCCATTTGGTTATGGTTATAACTAAAGCTTTCATGATATAGTCCCTGAGTTACACTGAAAAGATATATGAAAAGATTTTTTATATGATTTAATTATTATTTTCTTGTTCATTTTAACAAAAAAATCAAGTATAGAGTTTAAATTAAGTATCAAATATTAAATCGATACTTATTTATTTTAAAAATTAATAATTTTTTTTAGATATCTTTCAATCTAGATTCATTATTTAAAAGCCAAATAAAAAACAATAAATTAAAAAGCTTGTTAAAATTTTAATCAAAAATATTTAAAAAAAAAAGCTTTTCTGTCAAATAGTCTTTGAGAAATTCTTGATAAAAGAAAAATTCTATTTAATGATTTTATCTAATAATTTGTAAAAGCATCTAATTTTGTTTGATAAACTTAAAAATAGTTCAAAAAGTTCGAAAAAATAAAAGATTTAAGCATTTTAATAGAGGTATTTAAAACAAATAAAGATTTAAGTTGTTTATTTTATTTTCTAGATAAAATAGTATCGCCTTTATTATTTAAACAAATCAGCTCCAAAAATGTGACTTTATCTTGATAAAGTAAACAAAAAATTATCAAATGTCATTTTCACATACAATAGTTATTAATACAATGTATTGAAAAGCTTAGTTGATAAAAATGATCAAAATTTTATTGGCACTTATTGGTATTGGCTTAGCTCAGGCCCAAAATGAAACCATTTCGTGGAATTTTGGTTCATTTATAAGGCCCAAAAATCATTCAGTTGAATTTGACATTAAATTTGTGTCACCAACTGTTCCGGGAGAATATCCTATTATATTTTTCCTGACAGGCTTGGACGGGTTAGCACCAGGCTTTGCATATGTAAACTTAATAACCAATTTGTCAATTGAAACAAATACAATCATAGTCTCGTTTGATTCTTTGAAATTTCCTAAGCTGCCGGACAAAGAGGAAAAAATTTTTTCCGAAACTCTTGAATGGACTTTGGACAACCTGGCTGCTTTTTTTGACAACAAAAATACACCAGAGCAAATTAGAGACAAAGTTTTTCCATCACTAGAAAATGCAAGTCTGATGGCCCATTCAGCCTCTGGTCACAGTGTTGTCTCATATTTAAATAAAACTTGTGGGCGAATAAAGTCTCTGATTTTGCTTGATCCAGTTGATGGCTATGATCCTTTTGGTTTTATCAAAATTTACATCACTAATCCACCAAAACAGCTTCCTTTTGTTATACCAACACTGGTGATTCGTACTGGCTTGGACAATGTTCCTGCTAATTCACTCTTTCCTGCTTGTGCGCCTGATAAAGTATCCAACAAGCGATTTTATGACTCTTTGTCTGGACCAACATGGTTTTTGAACTTTACTCAATATGGTCATGCAGACATTTTGGATGAATTTTTAAGAAAAATAGCCTGTTATGTTTGCAAATCATGTGAAAATGACTGCGATTTTAACTTGTACAGAATTAGTATTGCCAAAGCGATTAATTTATTTTATAGAGCGGTTAATTTTAGGAGTCAGAAATTTATTAATGCGTTGGAAAACCCGGAAAAGTCAGGTTTTTTTGATCCTAAAATACAAATTAACTCAGTGTATAAAACCGGAGGATACAATGTAATGAATACAGGGCCTTTTTGTTATCATGAATAATTAAAAGATTTGATTTTATAGTTTTTTTTAATAAAAAATTAAAATTAAACTTTAATCTTGTTAAAACTTTGTTCTCATGTTTTGTCCATTCTTTAACAATTTATTTAAAAGCTTGCAGGGAATTTTTGTTTTGGATAAAATTGATGTGATTGATCTAAATCTTCTTCTCTTGAAATTATCTCACTATGGATTTGACAATAATTCTTTAGGTCTTCTTTCAAATTATTTTGTCAATAGATCTCAAATAGTTCATCTTGGAAACGAAGGATCAAAACCTACAGCTCTAAATTTAGATGTTCCACATGGTCCATCTACATCTTGAAACCCACAGTTCTTGTGCACGTTCCCTAATCTAGTCGCATATGAACCGATTGACTCATCATCTTCTTGTCTAGAATTCCTGGAGATATTTTTATCATAAAACCTATTTATTTGTGGGTTAAAATGGAAGTTTCTTTCTCATGTTATTATTATTATCATATTTTTTTATTTGAAGGAAACCCTCAGGGAATGGAAAAAAGTCCTTCTTTTTAGCCTAACGATTATTAAAAAGGATCAAAAATTGTTTAAAAGAGATTCGAGTAAAAATCAAAAATAAAAAATTCATAAAACATAAATAAATATAAAGATTAGAGGTTGTTGTTGAACTATCTTCAATTTAGAAAAATATTAAAGTTATGGAATAATGAATTAAATTAAATTTGGAAAGAGCTTAATGTGCCTGAGAGCTTTGGTTTGAAGTTTTTGAACTTCTGGTAAAATTTTCTGAGTTGCACTAGACAGAGGAATAAAAGCGTAATCAAAAATTGAACGGATAAAATTCTTATAAATAATTCTGCAAAGTTCGATGCCATTTTTAGTTTCAAATCTAATTAAGTTTTTTTGGACGTGGCTCTTGAGGTGAGTCTTTCAGAAAGTTTTTTAAAGCAGAGCTTCGGATCAAATTGGATACCTAGAAAAGTCGGGTATGGTTCAAGAGGAATCAAAGTTCCGTCTAGGATAAGTTTAAGTCTTTATTTCGATTCATTATTAGAACGATGATCTGCTGTTGTGAACACGGTATGAATTGTTTTGCTTGAATTGATGACTAAGCCCCATTTTTTGCAGTAAGTGGAGATGATGTTTATTGCTCGATTGAGTCTTTTTCAAATGTCGTTTAAGGAATCACTTGAGAACCATTTACATAAATCGTCTGCAAAAAGGAAAACAATTAAATAAACTTAAATCTTTATTAAAGAAATAAATATTCAAAATAAAAATTAAAAATTTTTAAATTCATAACTTAAAAAAAGAATTATCTAAATTAATTTCAATGAGTCAAATATTGACAGTAATGGTCAGCATCTGTTGGACATCCCTGCATGGGTTGGTCTTGGTCAAGGTTTAAAAAAAATTGACGACTACTTGTCGATTTTGGTCCCTCCTATAGTCAAAATAGCGGAAAGTATTAATGGAATTAGACGTACCAAATGTGAATGAGAAAGTAAAGAAGGTTTTTCGACGTGGCAGAGCTACGGATAAAAATAAATCACCACCATTAGTGGTTGAATTAAACGATAAAAAAACTCAACAATTAATAATAGCTTCGGCGAAAAATCTTAAAAACAGTGATAACTACAGCAAAGTGTTCATAAATCCGGATCTCACACGCCATGAAATCGAGGTTGAAAGAGAATTGAGAAGAAGACGTAATGAGGCAAATGGTAAACTTGAATTTGGTAATGGTAAAATGAGACATGGAAAAAGATGATGACAAGATGGTGTTGAATTCTATTGGGGCATTAGATATGGGAGGCTTTGGCGTTGCTATTTATGTAAGAAATGATTGTGATGTATATGAGGTGTCTGAGGATGGGATAAAAGACAATCTAGTAGAAATGGTTTGGTGTAAATTGGTAGCTGGATCTGAAACGTTACTTGTAGGTTGTATTTACAGGCCTCCTTATTCGAAGCACGATATAAAGGAAGAAATAAACTCAGCTATTGGTAAGGCTAAAGCATTAGTGAGTTCTGGTAAATATAGTGATTTGCTCATAGCAGGTGATTTCAACTATCCGAAAATTAAATGGGATTACTTGCATGGATTTGTTTTCGGAAGAAGTTTGGCCGGTTTAGCAAGTGCTAAATTCATTGAAACACTTGAGGAAAATTTTCTGGTACAGCACGTAATGAATCCAACTTTTGGAGCCTCAATACTGGATCTGTATATCAGTCATAAGATAAATGGTATTTACAGTGTCCAAGTTGGTGCACCGGTAGGCTCGTCGGACAAAAACAAACTTCACTCTCTCATGGAATTTCATACTAAAAAGTGAACCAATCAAGAAGTCAATCGTTAATTACAGATATGATAAGGGAGCTTACACGGCCATGAACAAATTCATCGACTGTTCTGTTTGCCAGTCCAGACTGTGGCAAACTAGTACAGATGTAGATGAACTTTGTTGGGATCTGGCAATGCTTTAAAATGCAGGCATGGACTCGTTTGTCCCAAAAGTGGTGATATCTGCGGAAAAATCGGCCACCATCAAAAGTCCGAGATGGTTTAATAAGGGGTTAAAGGCATTAACTAAAACCAAATATAAAGCTTTCTTAAGCATGAAAATGAATCCCAAAGATAAGCAGAAAAGAGTCAATTTTAATAAAGTTTCCAGAAAGGTTAAATTCGAGGTTAGAAAGGCAAGATTGAATCACGAAATTAAAATAATTGGTGGATGTAAGAGAAGACCTAAGTGCATATTTGCCTATATCAATCATCAAACCAGATGTAGAGATAAAATTAAATCAATCAAGGATAGCAATGGCGACCTGGTAATGGACAAAACGGTGATGGACAACATCTTGAATTTTAAATTTCAGCAAGCATTCAGTAAAGATAATGCAGAACCATTACCGGAGCTACCAAAGTTTTGCATGGCGGTATGTCATATTGATTTAGATGCATTTTCGGCTACAAATATTTACGGATATTTAACTATATTGGATCAATTCAAAGCACCTGGAACCGTTGGGATTCATCCATATTTTTTAGGTTCATGTGCAAAATCATTTTCAGTATGCTTTAAAGAATTTTCAAAGCGTCTTTTTTTTAACTGGTATAGTGCCAAGGGCTTGGAAAGAGGCAAATATATCGGGATTTAATGATGGATCATTTAATTAAATTTAACTTGGTGGCAAGGGAGAAACATGGTTTCGTTCCGATGAAATCGTGTTTGACCAATTTGTTAGAGACAATCGACACTATCACGGAAGCTCTCCAAATCGAGGCTTTACTTCGGTAATGGTTTTCATGAATTTTGCTAAGGCCTTTGACAAAGTCTCACACAGAGCGTTGATCAAAAAAATTCAACTATATGGTTTCACTGCTCATTTGGTTGAACAATTTTTTAAATAACAGAAAGCAAAGAGTGGTAATTGGAGACAATTCTTCAGAATGGCTAGATGTATTAAGTGGTGTGCCTCAAGGCTCGGTCTTAGGTCCTTTGCTTTTTGTAATTTTTATAAATGATATGCCTCAAGAAATCAAGACACTGTGCAAGCTTTTTGCCGATGATACAAAGCTAATTGGTGTTATTAGAAATCCATTGGATCTTACAACATTACAAGGTGACATCGACTGCCTGGTGAGATGGGCCGAGGACTGGATGATGGACTTATGATGATGGATGAATGTTGACAAGTGCAGATGTATGGTATATGTATACTTTGATATATGGATACTTTGATATCAATTTGAAAATGAATAGACTAGATATGTGTAAGACAGAAAAGGAACGCAATTTAGGTATAATGATCAGTACAAATCTGAAATGGAGTATGC